>CM076571.1:19863575-20018410 GCA_034641835.2 Pinus albicaulis
TTATCTATTTCTACAAATTTCTAACTACTGTGCCCATCGTTTTCATTTATAAGTTAAGAAAAGGTGTTGTTAGAAAAACAGGCTAATAATAGCATTAGTGGTGCAGCTCCCTTGAGCATGAGAAACTCCCTCACAAATTTTCCTTGTATGCAAGGCTTTTCTTTTATAGTAGTGCATTATCATAGTAGATATAACTCCTCTCCTGAAGGTGCCTTATTCCATAAGTGTACACTCATGAATGCACCTGAGAGGATGGTGTTAATCTCCTCAACTAGTGTGCCATACTTGGTGGGTGTGACCCAAAAACTAATTAGTCTATCCTCAAAGGTGTCGTTATAAGCTTCTAGCTGTATTTAAGAATCTTTCTAACTGGTGTACCATAATCTAGCTCTACAATCTTGGTGCTGCTCAAATTATCAAGGCTAAGGTGAGACCAACTCAGACCAACTAGGTAATCTAACACTCTTGAGAATTTTTTTTTTCCAATAACCCATGATTCTCCCCCAACTTGTCAAACTTCCCCTTTGTTAGGAGCTTTTTCAAACTATTAACCATATGAAACCTTTTCAGAATGTGGTCCAACACTACTAACTCCCTAATGAACTTGGAATCTTAGGAAATTGTATTGAATATCAATGTGTTTGAAATGGTCATGACACATTGGATTTTCATAGAGCTTGATGTAACTTTGATTCTCGCAAGAGACAATATTGGGCTTCAACAACTGATTGGTTGACACTACAATCAACTTTCAAATCTAGATAGCTTCATAATAAGTATATGAAACTGCCATATACTTTGCTTTAGTGGAACTAAATGCAATTGTTGCTTTCTTCTTGTTGATTTAATAAAAATGATTTATAAAATGATAATAATGATGTTTAAAATGAGCCTTATGATGGTATATTTATACACATTGATTGTTCACGAGGTGTAGGGGTATGTTTATAACATCACTGCCCTTGAAAGCTTTGTCTTGAAAGCACAGTAATTAGAATTTTCTTTAGTTAAACACATTTTTGTGGTGGAATGAAGATTATCAGATATCTATTTATACTTTGTAGAGGTTTGACTTTGTTTGTCCTTTGAGTGTTGGTGAGGTTTCTTTGTAGTTTTTGCATCATAGTCTAAAGTATTTTGACCTGATTGTTTAACATGAAAGCTTTATGCTTATTGGAAATATATTTGAAATACCTGCATGATCAAGAAAATTTTATGGTTAATTAAATTACTAATTAGGTACTACAAAAAAAGGATGATGTTGAGAGGGCTTGCCTGGGTGACTCTGAGAGCAACCCAGAGGTGGTCAAACAAAGCTCTTCTAAGTTAAAAATCTGAAGAGAAAAAAATGGTGATGTATATGTGGTTGCTCAACCAGGGCTGTATGGAAAATATTGGCAGAGAGTGTTTACCTTTCTGTGTCTTCACGAAAGTAGGTTGTCTGGTCACAGAATAAGATCACTACATGTAGGTGATGGTTCTGTAGTAAGTTCTCAGCCTTATCTTCAGAATGGCTAATAGAGAGGATCAGGTTTGAATACATGATATGATTTGATGAATTTGGAGATTCGGAGTTGAAGAAAAAATTGTGGTGATGTTTGGATGGGTGCTAATTTGTAGGGTTTTCCAATTTTATAATTTACTTTGTTGTGCTTTCTACCATGCTACCTAGATTCTTTCCTGTTTCCCTAGCATTTTAACTTTTTCGATGTCTATCTCTCTATTATTTCTTGCCCCATTTGAAATGTCATCCTTATTTGTTAGGTGTTTTCTTCAATATAGTGTGAATATTTTTCCATCACATAGCTTTTGTGGGGTTTGTCTACGCAAATAGCTTGTAAGGCCCATTCATTAGGGTATTTGATGAAATGAAATGATTATCAATGATCACTAACTAATGATACCTGCAGATATTTACTCTAAACATTCTACAGTTTTCTTGTGCCAACAATTATACAACCTTTTAACCTCATGAATTAGTCTCCTTTATTCTCTTAGCTGAATCTATAAGCACTTACTGTTGTTGTCAATGCTTTTACTTTCTAGTCCCATTGAGCTATTTCAGTAATTTGTGGACATTGATCTATTTTCATTTCATTCCTTCAATTTTTCTAATTGTTATGCATTGACTTTTCCCAGTGCCTTCTTTCTTACCTATGATTTTTTTGCTTAAGCATTCCAGCCAGCCAGAGCAACAGGGGTAGCAGTAGCCACGTAGTCCAGCTAGAGCCCAGCAGGGGCAGCGCAGAGGCAGCAAGAGCCACACAGGGCTGGCGCAGGCTCAGTCAGGGCAGCGCAAGGGCAGTGTAAGCCCTTCAGGTGTGACACAGGCCCTTACTGAGCAACACAGAGGTCGACGAAGTCCAGTTAGGCTGACGTAGAGGGATTCAGAGCAGCGTATTACTACCGTTTTTATTTCTCTGTTGGGTGAACCAGTTTTGGTGCCAAGGATTGTTGTACTTAGTTTATGCATAATAATGAAAACCCTCCAGAGCTAGTTGCACTGATTTTCCCACATTGGATTTTTTCCGGAGATAGTTGTCTAGAAAATCCATGTGTCACTTTTTCTATGAGCATGTTATTTAGTGTTTGATCTGTATGTGTAGGTTGCTAGTTGTATTTACTATTTACTTCGATAATTTATTGAATATTTTAGAAATTAACTTATAACTTAATTCAAATAAGAGGATTAAATCAAGATACTGCAATAGGGTTTCTTAGATTAAGAAATTTTCACATTCCCTAGGTCTAGCCCCATTAGGTCACCTAGGGCAACAATTTCCCAGGAATCTAGCTAGAGGAAAACTTCTATCTCCTAGAGGCAGCTACTTTGCTGGGTGCCCTCACTCTTCTCAGAACTTGGGCCAATTCCGATGGTGGAATCTCTAGATACCTCAAGCCTTAGCTCTACGATCAAGTTTTACTTAGGTGTTCCCAAGGATAGAACCTAGTAGGATCAATTTGACCTATCGAAGTAAAAACACTTGTCTAATCCTTTCTCGTCACCTTGTCCAGGATAGGAACATCATTGGTTACTAAATTCCATCCCCGAACCTGGGCTGGGTCCACTTGGCCCCGTGTGGTCCGATTTGGCGTCAAAGGCCTTTCATCAAGGACCATTTGGGAATCCAAGTTCCCAAATTATTTTAGGGATTGAGAACTTCCTTCATAAGTCTTATTCTTATCCCTCAACCCTTCAATCCCCCTCCTCTCTCCTTAGAAGGTAATTCCCTTGCTTAAAATGAAAGCAAGTCCCACTCTTTATTTTATCTTAAGGAAAGGGTTTCGAGGGTCACTTCCCACCTATTCATTGATAAAACCCTAAGCAACCAATGGTCAAGGGTCTTTTTATTATTTAAAATAAGATAAAACCCTAAACAACCAAAACCATATCCTGAGGAGATGTAACACCAAGATTTTATGGGCCCTGTTGGTGTTAGTTGGGCAACAACTTCTCGGGGTTGTAACTTGGTCATATGATTTTCGTTTGACGCACATGATACCTCGTTAGAAATATCTCTCCGATGCTAATATGATTTATATGAAATCACCAAACCTTTCATGCCCAAAAAACATCGTTTGGGGCCTCAAAACGGCTTCAAAATTTCAGGACCCGAAAAACTGACAAAAATAGTAAATTGTGCTATAATTAAGGAAACTGAAAAAATGAAAGAGACAATGGCTAGGGCCCAAGTGGAATAGGTGGGTGGCCACCAATATCCACCTTGATCACCTTAAATCAAATTTCTTGAGCTAACTCAATCATCATGACTTAGTTAATTGACACAAGTTGTTATGAGAGGAAATTACAATTTATTGTCCAATTTATTTAAGGGAAAAATAAATTAGACGCCTCACATTCCCCACTCCCGGTACATCAAAATTCCTCACCAGTGTGGGTGCATTTTTTTTTTCCTTTTTAGTCGCCAATTTCACTGTTTCTTTTTGCAAATTTCAACACTCCCTCTCAACAAGAAAGGAATTCAATCTATCCCCATCCGGTATCTTTGGAATGTTCTGCATGATACACTTCTCTAGTGTTGTTTACACATACAAATCCCGAAACTAAATAGCCTCTGAACAACTAAATCAGTATAATGCATCTGTCATCAGAGTCTTTTGACTGCTGCTAGCTACTGCACCTGTCTAGTACTGGATTCTATGCACTGCTGCTGACATCTGCATCCGTGCCCTTTGAACTATTGCTAACTATATTTGTGCTCCATTATTTCACATATGTCACTCTGATTTCTGTCTTGGTGACATCTGACTACATCAATCTAACTGATCCTTCCTACTACTACTGTACTGTGGGCTCCTCGTAGCCAGGTTTGATCCATGAGACATGCCATCTTAATGGACCTTGCCCAAATTTCTTATCTTGGGATTATGTCTACACATAACCCCACCTTACACCTCGAGGTATGGCTGCTCCCTCTTCTGATTTGGCTCAAAATTTCCCCCTCATGGAGGTCTTTGCTTGAGTGGATGCTTCTCCAATTGTGGCAACTACTCCACAACCTTCTGAGACTACTTCTCATGAGGATGCATATTGAGAGGAAATTTATGCCCCCTCTAAACCACCAAGTCTCTAACGTCTTCCTTTCTCCTCAAAGCTTTGCATGCATCTAGTACCTCAAGTGCAGATAGGTTCTTGACTTACGCACAGTGTAATTTTCTCGTAGTTACAAAAATTTTCTAAAAAAGAGTTGATTTTAAATCGATGATATCTCCCTCATCCGAGCTTCGATTTGACCGATGTTTTTTTTCCATTTGGGTAGATTTTCGCAAGGAATCCAAATATTCTATTTTTTTTTTAAAATGTTACACCAAAATCTTCAAATACTCTCTACAAACTTGCCACCCAAAAAATTCCTCCTCTGATGCCATGTAGAAAATCTAACCAACGAGATTCAATTTGATCTTGTAATCTACTAAAACAAGATACTGAATCCTTCCTACAATTTATGGAAACAAAACATGATTGCAAAATCATATATAAGTAAGAGAAATAAATTATCAATCACACAACAACATGATGTATTTGGGAAAAGAAACTAATCAAAACCCCTCTATCTCTATTGTGTATTAAGTCAAGGAATCATGAAACGATACAATGCTTAATCTCTCATAAGATTCTCCAGCACTCTGTCAATTGTCTCCCATTGATCTAGGCAAACTTGGTCTAGTACTTAGTCAATTCTCATCCTTACTTCAGCCTGCCTTTCTCATGCAATTACATGGGAATTAACTCCTTATTAATTAGGAAAATCAGTCTTCCTTGATTGCACAATCCATCATGGCATCCCAATGACTTTATAATTTCACATGGGAAATTTTCTCTGAATAAAACTGATAGTTATGTTCCCTTTAACCTCTGTCTCAACTGGGTATTCCTCGAAACTAACATGCATGCAACTATTAATAGTGAATTATTAGTTATTTGATTGATCACTCATTGTGAATTAAATCTAATTTAATTCACTAGACCTCTCACTAGCTCATCACTTAGTTAGAACTAGATAAACTGATTTTAATTCATTTAATTGAGTTAATTACACTTGCACCCCATTAATGCATCAACTTCAACTGGACCCCAAAAATATTAGAATCCCTCTAGAGGCCTCATATTAGACCCTCAACTCGAATTTCTTGAGCTAACTCAGTCATCATGACTTAATTAACTGACAGAAGTTGTTACGAGATGAAATTACAATTTATTGTCCAATTTATTTAAGAGAAAAATAAATTAGATGCCCCACATTCCTCACCAGTGTGGGTGCATTTTTTTTTTGTCCTTTCTAGTTTCCAATCTCACTATTTCTTGTTGCAAATTTCAACATTTCATAATTTGATGTGGCCTTCACACAAAGACACCATTGAAATCACATGCCCAGATTCTCATGTGAAACCTCTCTTAAGCTTGAACTGCTAGAAGAGAACCAACAATATGCCATCCTACTTCCTAGTGCAAACCGACCATTAAGGTATGCAACATTCTTCTGAACCCTCACATGATGATCTTTCTCTTGGAGGATGATAATGACCTCCCTTTAGCAACCCTTACTTGGCCCTCGTACTCAACCTACTTTAGGACTACATCTCTCTTCACCCCCTTGATGTGCCAGACAGTGGGAATACATGTCAAACATGCTAAGATGTGCCAAGTGATAAGGCATGCCAATATGTGCAAGGGTGTGTCAATGCGTGTCAGGGACTGTCAAGACAAAAAATGGAGAAACAAGTTAAACTACAAGGAAATGAACAAATAAGATGGTTAATAAGTCATCAATTTACCTTTTCCAAGAGGGGCATGCTAGGCACACTAACACGATGTGGAAATAGGTGCCAAGTGCAAAGTCTTAGTGCATTCTAAGTGCCAAGTATTCCTTTGTTGCTTCTCATCTACTTTCCAACAATTGATCATCACAAATAAATTTAATATTAAGCCATGCTAAATCATACCAAGGCATTTCAACGTATTCCATACATGTTCACTACAGTGCATGATCAGTTCAGTGGAGACCAGTGGAAGAGGTAGATGAAGGGGTGAGTATAGCTATCAGTTGGAGGATCAGTTTTGCATGGGATTTGCATTACACTTGGAGGAATTGTCCAGACATTGGAGTGCTACTGCTTTAAGGGATTCGAACCTTGATCTTCATATATATGTGCCATGATTATGCAGAATAGAGGCAAGAATAAGTAGGAGTTTTGAACTGCTGACTTGTTCAAAACTAAGCTAGATTGCAGGTGACTTTAAGGAGAAAGTACACTTAGTATCAGATGGCATTGCATTTGTTTGGTTACATGATTTCTCCATTATAATATACACAATAGCTGCGGGGTTTTTAGCTATAGGCTTTCCCCATACATACTGAGTTAATATGTGATTGATTTGATGTGAGATTGCTTCTATTATTTCCGCATGTGACAATTAATTGTAGATGAGATTATGTGTTATGCATGCAATTCGAAATTGATGTGTAATTGGGTTAATCTCCATTGAATAAGTGATTTATTCAGCTAATTTCTACAAGATGTGCCAAGTGATAAGGCATGCCAAGATGTGCAAGGGTGTGTCAATGTGTGTCAGGGACTGTCAAGACAACAAAAGGGAGAAAAAAGTTAAACTACAAGGAAATGAACACATAAGAGGGTTAATAACTCATCAATTCACCTTTTCCAAGAGGGGCATGCTAGGCACACTAACACTAGGTGGAAATAGGTGGCAAGTGCAAAGTTTTAGTGCATTCTAAGTGCCAATTATTCCTTGGTTGCTTCTCATCTACTTTCCAACAATTGATCATCACAAATAAATTTAATATTAAACCATGCTAAATCATACCAAGGCATTTCAACGTATTCCATACATGCTAAGACTTTCCAAGCGCCAACACATGCCAAGCACCAATATGTGTCAGAGACTAGTGTTATACATGTTATGAAGTGGAAGGGAATGTTGAAGAGTGCTAAGGTGTGCTAGAGAGTGATAATGCATGTTGATGAGTGTTAAGGAGTACTAGGAAAAAACATTAAGGGAGCACTAGGTAAAAATTCAATGAATATGAGGAACGTGTACTGCCAGAGACTAGTGTTAATGGTTAGTCTTAGTCGTCATGCCAAGGAGGGAATGACAAGGTATGCTAAGCATTGGTAAGGCATGCTAGGGAATATCAAGGCATGTTAAGAATTCCCAAAGTGTGCTTGGGAGTTCCAGGGTGTACTAATTATATCATGTACCAATTTATAGTGCCAAGATATGCCAATACATGCTAGGTGCTAAGGATGTGGCATAGGGTGCCAGGGTATATCAATATGTGTCAAGGAAACAAAAGGAAGAACCAATAAGAGGGTTAATAAGTCAAAACTTTATCTTTTTGAAAAGAGGCATGCTAGGCACACTAATAATAGGTCCCAATACATGCCAAGTGGCATTGTGTGCCAAGTGCTAATGTATGTCAATGCATTCAACAAAGGTGTTCCAAGGCATGCTAGGGACTATATGCAGCATGCCAGCACATGATAGGAGAGTTCCATGTTGTGCTAGCACATGCCACCATGTGCTTGGGCATCAGTGTCATCACAAGATGTTCTAGGTACAAAGATGTTCCTAGACATGTGGGGTGCTAAGAAATGTTAGTGTGTGCCAAAGCATTAATTTAAGGTGTGCCCAGATTGTTGAGGATTGTTAGGTATTTCTCATTAATAGAATTGTCAAAGCTTGATTATGTATTAAATAATATATTTCCTACACACAATAGTGGAACTTTATCTAAATGGAATTTTCTAGATAATAAAAATAATAGATATGAATCGTGTGTTGAATCATAGGAAATCTCTATTCGACTAGTCATTGCTTGAGGGAAATGATACACACTTATTACTTCTTAAAAAATTGACTGGCCCTAACCACTATGGCCTTGGACATATTATAAAAAATGCACCACAATAATGGTATTAAATCGCTATCTTTTGACAAAAAATATATTAACAGGCACATAGCGTCATCAAAAACTCATTGGAATGATCAATGATGAGGGACATTTTTTGATCGTCACCAAAAGTAACAAAAAGAGCATTGGTGAGGGTCATTAAAAGTTCATCACTAGAAGTGTCACCAAAGAGAGAATTAGTGATGGGCCTTTAATGACCCTCACCAAAAGTGAAATGTATTTGGTGACGGACCATAAAGGACCATCACTATATACACTTACAATGACGGTTTTTAGTGATCAATGATGACGGACATTTTTTGACCGTCACCAAAAGTAACAAAAAGAGCATTGGTGAGGGTCATTAAAAGTTTGTCACTAGAAGTGTCACCAAAGAGAGAA
Organism: Pinus albicaulis; assembly: GCA_034641835.2. Lineage (NCBI taxonomy): Eukaryota > Viridiplantae > Streptophyta > Pinopsida > Pinales > Pinaceae > Pinus > Pinus albicaulis. Next base: position 19,872,413 of record CM076571.1, read on the forward strand.
TTAGTGATGGGCCTTTAACGACCCTCACCAAAAGTGTCACTGAAAATGTCTTTGGTGACGGACCATAAAGGACCATCACCATATACACTTACAGTGATGGTTTTTAAATGACCATCACCATATGTGACATTGGTGACAAACCTTAAAGGTCTGTCACAAGCATGAACCTCACCAATGTGCTTTTTTCTTGTAGTGTATCAAGATCATATGGGCACCTTGTGACAAGAACAATATCGTCAGCATAGAGAAGAAGGATGATGAATATCCTAGCTAAGATCATGCCAGCACATCCTGCTTCCTCTAAACAACCTTCTAGCTTGTCGATGTAAATTCAAAATAGGGTAGGGGAGAGGGGGAAACCTTGTTTAACTCCGATATTACACTTAATATCTTTCGACCACCCCTCATTGCTCTTTAACTTGGCAATTACATTCTCGTATAACCTTATAGTGGTGTCTCTTAGTTTGAAAGGAACATTTAGCTCTTGTAATCTATTCCATAGGTTATTTCTAGGAACCGTATCGAAAGCCTTTCTAAAGTCCACAAAGCAACAGAAGAGATTGGATTTATCATTGCAGCATTCCTCCACAATGATCCTAAGCGTAACGAGGTGGTCCGTTGTTGAGTGCTGCCTTCTAAAACCCGCTTGGCCTTTAGCCCACTTACCATCACTTTCAAGCCAAATGCTAAACTTATTTTCCAAAATAATACCATGTAACTTGGCTAAGAGAGGGCTGACCATAATTTTCTGATAATTAGAGGGGTTATTTGTATCCCCACTTTTAAAAATAGGGATAATGAGGCTCTGAGTCCAAGGTTTAAGGAACCCTTGCTTGACCGTTTGGTTGAAAAGCTTGTGGATGTGGGGGATGAGGACAGGACCTCCAATTTTTAATATTTCTTCCTGGTAACCTTCAATGTCTTTAGCTTTCCCATTTTCCAGGCGTTTAACCCCAAAATCAATGTCTTCTAATGAGAAAAAATCTTTTGTTGTGAGTAGGGTTTCAAAATTCTTGGCATTTGGAGATTCATAAAGCTTTTTAAGATAGGAATTCTAGTCGTGTAATGCAATTTTATTATTATCTTTATTTTTCCTAGTTAGAATCTGCCTCCAGAATTTCTTAGGAGCCACCTTAGAGAGGTGTAAGAGATTCTCTTATCTTTTACGAATATATTGCCTTTTTTTCCTTTTAGTTAGGGCTTTGTAGATTTTTATCTTGTCAATTTTCAGAGATTCATCAACAACTTCCTTAATTTCTCTCCTCACACTTTTACAATCTTTGTCGTACCATGGGTTGGTTTTGCTATTTATTTTATTACTTGAGACTTCAATTGAGAACTTGTTAATAGAATATGAGAGGGTTGTAGTAAAATTATGATAGAGGTCATCTATGTTGTCTATACTAGATAAATGAATCAAATTAGTTTTTAATTCATTTAGAAAGAGATCATTTTTATTTCTATCAAAGATTAAGTTTTTTTGAATATAAGGATTATCTTCTATGGGATCTCTATGCATCACAAAATTGAGAGTTATGAGTAAAGGCCTATGATCAGAGTCAGGCTCGTGGACGTCTAAGATGTCAAATCTTATTATTTCATTGTATAAAGGGAGATCGGAAATAACATAGTCTACCACGCTACTGCCAAGCCCATGGATGCAAGTCATCTGGCTAGAATTGGGCCACTTCTTTAGACTGTTGCAAATTATGAAATCTTGAGCACTACAGAGCTTGACTAGCTTCGACCCAAACAAATTATCCCCGAGGTCTTTAGAGCACCTTTTGTACCGGCTAGCTTAAGTAAGGTCTTCATCTAATCAAAGAGGATTGGGGTTGGAATGATTGCTTAGAATAATAGCTTGGTTGCTTGAAGTTAGAGCATTAAAGTCACCCACTAAAAGGATATTACCTTCATTCCTTAGGCTAGAAATATCATTCTCTAAACCATTGTAAGGACTATTTTTATTTAGATTGATTTTCTTATAGAAGTTAGAATTAATGGGGGAAAAATAACAGATTTCTATGTAGGTCTTTTTATCATTAATGTCAGTAATATCACTCCAACTATATTGGTTGTAAGGGTCGTTTTTATAAATCCTAGCATGGGGGGAGATGTTCTTCTTAATGTGGCAAGCTATTCCCCCAATGTCTCTACGGGAGGATTGTTTTTTCCAGGTAGACCATAGTGCAAAGCCATCTATGTTAGGAACCTTAGATTCTTCGTTCTCCCAAGTTTCAAAAAGCAATATAATATCAACATCATTTGAGATCCAACTTAGTTTGGGGCCTTTGTTCCATGGAAAGTCCCGACAATTCCAAGAAATAATTCGGAGCATGTTGAATTACTATTTATTACTATATTTTTGGTTTCTATCTCGAATAATGGCTTTTCTATTTCTGATTATTGCCCATTTTCCTTCCTTCCTAGCTTCTTTTACCTTTTGAACCTCCTTTCTTAATTTTGCTTGATCTTCTAGAACGAAATCTTCGTTTATAAATATTCCCGTTCCTTTTACACTTGAGGTTTTACTAAGTATGTTATATTTATGGTTAGTAGAGCTCACCTTTATTTGGATCAACCTTCCTTTATTCTTAGTTAATTTCCCTAACCTTGTCCTTCTGTGAGACACGTGGTTTCAATTTGTAATCTATTATGTAATTCTGTCTGGGCTATGGCTAAAGTATCCTCGTCTACCTCCTCTTTCAAACCAAAGATTATAAGGTTCAAGGCCTTTTTGTTATGCTCATGGTCTAATTCGATCATTTTTTTCATTTAATCTTTAATTGGTTTGATATCTAATTTATCTACCCCACTATTTAGGGTGAGACTGTTGTTAAATTTTTCTTCTAGTTCTTTAATCATGTCCTTCATGATGAACCACATTGGCTGGTTCGAAACGCGTCGACCTAATCTATTTTGATGTGATTTTCTCCGAAAGATTTTAGTCACAATCTATGGATCACAGAAGAAAAATTCCTAACATGTCCTTCATTTTAAGACTCTCTATATTATCAGCATATTCTTGCTAGGATGTTTGGTTCGTATCTTGGTTTTATTTTTCTATGACCTGCAACCTAGTTTCCATTGCCTCCATTTTATTCTCCAATAGTTCTATTTTATTTTCTATTTGTTTTTTGATCTTGTCTTCAAGAGATGTGAATTCGTTTTCTAGCATGGCTTCTAACTGGGTTTGTAGCTTGACTTCTCTTTCTTTTCTATGTTTCTCTAAAGACTGTATATACTCATAAAGGCTCTGTAGAGTAACTGTGCTAGGTCTACCTTTGGTAATCTTTGGTAGCTATGGTGAATTATTCATACTTGAGAATATATGAGCAAATATGTATTAGAAAAATATAAGGAATGTGTGCACCTGAATATCAACAAACCGGAAAGCTGACCTTTAATCAAGAAAATTCACCACAAAATTTTCGTTGCAGAATTTCACCGCAAAATTTTCACAGCAGAATTTCACCACAGAGCCAAGTATGAATGGAGAAAATTCACTGCAGACCCAAGTATTAATGGAGAAAATTCACCGCAGACCCAAGTATTAATGTAGAAAATTTTCACCGCAGAATTTTCACCACAGAATTCACCGTAAACCCAAGTATTAATCAAGAAAATTCATCACAGACCCAAGTATTAATGGAGAAAATTCACTGCAAAATTTTCACCGCAGACCCAAGTATTAATGTAGAAAATTTTCACCGCAGAATTTTCGCCCGATATTACACTTAATATCTTTCGACCACCCCTCATTGCTCTTTAACTTGGCAATTACATTCTCGTATAACCTTATGGTGACCGCTCTTAGTTCAAAAGAAACATTTATATAGATCACCGAAGCCCAAATTCTAAAAACAATATAAATATAAATATAAATAATATGTTTATATAATGATAATTTTTTTTTTAAATAATAAAAAATATAGTAACAGAGTCCTCTAAATTAAATGAAATTATTCATAAATGTCAATAACCATCAAAATCTTTATGTTTTTTTTAATTCATCAACCATTTAAGACCGACGAACAAATTGGAGGTCTCGATAAATTTTGAAAAGCATAAAGGATTTAGAAGCCCTTAATTTCATTCGTAAAATTAGTTTATGTTACACTGACAGAATTTGTAACGTCAAGACAAGGTGGAAGTTTGTATAATTTTTGAAGAAGCAAAATAGTTTGGGAACCTTAATGAAACTTTATTTTCATTAGTTAAACTGTATATATAATAAAAAATATTTTAACATTATTAATTCTAAATTATTCATATATTTTTGTGTTTTTTTAAATAAATATTCTAAAAAATTTATTTCGATATAAACAAGGCTACAAAGTAGCTACTATCTGTCGCTTAATGTAAATATAGAGATGTTGCAATGTGAATTTATATACACATATTCAAATCAAATTTAGCCTAGATTTTTTCAGATGCACATAAACAAAGGGGTATTGGAAAAGCTGAGAGGCAAATATTTATGTCAAAATGTTATACAGATTCCTTTAGAAGCTGAAATGAAAGAATGTAAGAAGTGAAAATAATAATTAAATTCATTAATAATAATATAAATTATAATATTAATTAATTAAAACATAATAAAAATATGACAATTAATTAGAATATAATAATGGTAAGATTATTAATCATAATTAGAATATAAAAATACTTAAAAGATAACAATTATAAAAATCATTTAACACAATTCTCACATAATACTATTTATTAAATAAGTGTAAAATAATTTATTAAATAAATTAGAAACACTATAATTAATAAAAATATATGTATTAGTACAAGTAATTTATATTGTCCAGTACTTATAAGTTTAAAACAAAAATGATGGAAAGAAGTATATATAATATTAAAGTCCAAAATAAAACTGATAAGGAACAGTGTCAGAAATAAAATTGACAGGGAAGAGTGTACGCCATGAAAGACGTTAAACAAAATATCGAAGCTTATAGTCTAGAACCTAATTCATGTAGACATTCTCGTCTTCAAACAAAGCATTAGCATGTTGAAACATGAAAAATGACCAAGAGATTGAAATCCAAACTTGAAATATGAGGTAAATAAGTTGAAAATCGAAGAGTTTATCTCATTGTAGATCTCACAATAAACCCTAAATGAATTCCATTAGAAAAATGTTCTTAATAATTATGTGGGGTAAATAAATAATTAAAAAAGCAAATTGTAAAGAAAGAAATTTACGTGCAAGAAGGGATCATTTGAGGTAAAATATGTTGAGTTTGTACAAAGAACTAGATTATTAGAAAATAATATAGTTAAAAACTGAAAAGTGTTATTGCACCATAGGTCATCTCAACAGATTTAAACAACTTTGAAATTGAACTACAAACTCAAGGAGAGTTCAAAATTAAGATAATTTAATTCGAGACATGGCTAATAATCTTATGGATGTCACAGTTAAACTAAGACAAAACATTAGGGGTATTGAAAAAGCTAAAAAACAAACAACTATGTCAAAACTATTTATAATTATTATAAATAAATTAGAAGTATTCCGATGCTAACAATTGTGTCAAAATTATTAAAACAGTTCTAAATGAATCAAACATTTTCTACTTTGAACACATGGTAGCATTTGGTTTCAAGAAAATTTTGGGGTAAAAAATAAACATATTATTATGGCACAATATTTTTTGCATATCAATTAAATCAGAATTTGGAAAATATAAATTCTTGCTATTGGCATTATAAATGCATTCAAGAGATCTGTAAACAGGTTTATAATATTTATATATTTAATGTCAAATTGTAAAGACAGGCTCTGTTTGTTAAAGATATATGTACTAAGTTTCAAAATCCATATAATAAGTTTGAAAATCTTTGTAAACAGCTAGAGGAAAGATAATAAATATAACGAGTAATTTTTGTTTCTAATATTGCTTTGGAAAAAACTTGGGTGTCATATGTGCATTTGTATGCTTTCTTGTTTCGGCAAAATTTTGCAGAAATGCTAGACTTTGAGTGAGGAGGATCTAATTAGCAAAATCTAGTACAAAAATTGAGAACGACATTGGAGTGATTTTTGGACTACGATGTGTTCTTGTTGTAGCTAATGCGTGTAGGAGTTTCGGGGCTGCAAAGAACAAAGAAAAATTAGTACAAATCTTGGTATTTTGGATAACATATTTTAAAATGCATATATCTAATGTTTACTTGAAAGATGAAGGGTAATTAGAAGAATACCTGGCTTTGGTAGGGCTTGCATTGCTGTCAATAGATTGGATCTTGTTGTCTTCATTGATTGTAAATGTACCATATATTTTGAAATCTCGTAGCATATACATGGTTGCTTGTTTCTTTTGAACATAATCTTGAAAAGACATTTGTGCCAAGCTGGGAAGTAACTGTTTCAAGAGCAATTTGTTTCTAATGCAACACTAGAAGCTGGTGTTGTTAGACCTGATTATGCAATTAAGACACTGTGGATAGAAGAAGGAACAATTTCTATTGCACTTAAGGCAGTTAATTGTTGTCTCGTCTGACATTGTACAAGCTGGTATTGGAAAATTGCATTGAAGACAAGCAGGTTCAAATGGTGTAGAGTAAATGCTTACAATTGTCAATGTTCCTTTTATCTATTCATAGAGGAGGACAAGTAGTATATGTTTAAATCGAAAGAAATGGAAAAAAAATTGCATATGGAAAATTAGGGGTATTGTTTCATGTGTAATTACAGAGAATATTGGAGGGCTCAATTTTCCAAGTTCTTCTGCTGCTTCTGCATTCAATTTTTTGATGAATGTAGATTGTGTTGTTTGAAGTGTTCTCTCCTTTACTTCTTTCATTTTTGTTATGTTTTTGAATAACATAAATGGAAAATGCCACTTTTGCAATTCTTGTTCAAGTTCATTGTAGAGCGGTGCAAATGTTTCAAATAGCTGCAACTACAATAGAAGAAAAAAAGCTAATTTTGTTTTTCAAAGAGAATTGAAATGTAGGATGGAACTAGCAATATAAAAAAAGTGCAAAGGAATTTATGTTACCATTTCTCTATTGTCATCGAAATTTCCATCTTTAATTTGCAATGTATATTGCAAACCATTTTTTCATGCAGCCGTGACAATTGCAGCAATTGTTCCAATTGGATATGTTTCTGTGTTTTCTATAAGGTGTTTTACTGTTGTATCTGGAAAGAATTTGTAATATTTGAAAATTGGTGGTATGTTCTGTACGGTACTTGATTCAGTTAGCAGCAGAATCCAGTCACAATCATCGCGGTCATAATTTGTTTTGGGAAGGATTTTAAAATTTGTAATTGATATTGCTTTTCCTGGTGATATTTTTTCTTCATGTTCTTGAATGAGCTCAGTTGGTATGGACAATGTGACTGTCATGATTCCTTCAGCATCTGTCAAATTTGCACATAGTATTTTTCGTGCTTTGTGGACTTTATCAAGATATGTGCTATAAATGACCATAACATCTCCATTGAACATTTTGCTAGTTTTGCGGATGTTTAGTTCTTCAATTGTAATTGGGAGTAAAGATGATGCATTTGATCTATGTATAGATGATGTTGATGTGGAAAAAGACACAGTTAGAAGTAAAATACGATGTTGATTAATATAAATTTCATGTCAATGGGAGTTGTAAAAATTCCTTTCAAATTTACATACTTTTTTGATTTAGTTGGAGGCGATGTTTGTTGTTGTTTCTCTAGTGTATCTTGATCTTTAGAGCTACAAGAATTTGAAGATGCAACATCATTGAATGGTGAGCTTGAAGAAATTTGAATTACTAAGAAATTCTAGCACTATAGAAATGTGTAAATCCATGTGATACAGATGCAGAAATTTCAGAAATTTAGAGGATGCTATAAAACTATAAAACTTCAAACTAGGAATTATTGGTCGTAGTTACAATTCCCATCAATTCAAATTCAGCCCCTCTATTTCAGTTTTTTGTAATTCACAGGCAATACTGTCAACACTGTCTGTGCCTGGTATGGAACAGATGGCGTTGTCTTGCACTTCAAGAGGCGACGCTGGTGCTCAGAATGGCTCAATGTCTTTGGCTTCGCCTTTGTATTTGGGAAGGAGCCCTTCAAAGGTAGCGCAGGTCCATTGTTTGCAGTGGACGAGGGTTTTATGATTTAAGGGTGTCAGGGTTTATCGTCAAACAGGGCTTGGAAGAGGAGTTGGCATTCGCTGTTGCAAACCAGTTTCCGGATCCTCTAATTCTCAGGCAAAAAACATCCGATGATTGGGTTTTTATTTTCCAATGCATTGTTTTTTCATATCATGCCAGTGCTATGAGTTATTTTTCCTCCATGCCCGGAATTGCTAAGTCTTTATTCTTCAGGACAAAATGGGTTTTGGTGCTGCCAATTCTCTCTGTCAAAATATGCAGGTCTATAAATATAGAAAGAAATCCTAGATTAGATTTTTCTATGAAATTATGTTAAGAAGTTGCAGTGTTTCAATATCAAATAGTGAATCTTGAAACCAGTGCCATATGGCTTAAGGAGGCTAATTGAAAGTTGCTCAAATGACGTTTAGTCAGATTATAATATTCTGTCTAGGTTTATTTCTTTCCATGTAGTGATTCCTGTCACATAAAAAGCATGTATTTGAATTTATTTCTTTCTTTTGTTCAGGGATTCCAGTCACATAAAAAGTATCATTTTTGTTTAGCCTAAATGAAAGAAAAAATGGGTTTTGATAATGCTAATTCTGTTTGTCAAAATATGTAGGTGTATAAATCTAAAAAGAAATCCTAGGCTAGCATTTTCTATGCAATTATGTTAAGAAGTTGCAGTGTTTCTATATCAAACAGTGAATATTGAAACCAGTGCTATATGGCTTAACGAGGCTAATTGGCAGTTGTTCAAATGACGTGCGTCGTGTAGTCAGATAATTTGTGCATCAGAGTGCAAGTCCCCTGGTTGTTGACTGTCTCGAAATTTGCAGTGATATCCTGGGCATGACTTGATACATCATTATTTTAAGAAATTTAATATGAAGAGAAGAGGTTAGGTATGCAACAGCTTGATTACAGAATTGATCTATATGGCAGAGTATGGGATAGACCTTGATAATACTAAATGGTAGTTTGTAAATAGTTTTCTATTGAAATGATTAATGGGTTGATTGTATAATATCTTTCCAATTAGGATAGATGGATTATAGAGTAAATGACTGTGGTAATTTACTATATAGTCTATACACATAACCATTTACTTTTAACATATGATATCACTATGTTTATATTCTTTTGTTTTGTGAGGAAAGACTTGTTGTTTTTTTGTTTTCTTTTTCATGCTAAATTTTTCAATTTTGCTGGTGAAGGTGGTTTTTTATGATTTTGTAGTGCTTCAATATTGAAGTATTGACTACTGTTATGAAACATTGTTGGGTTTGAATAATGATGCTATGCATGTGACAGTTCACATGCAAATAAGCGGTTGATGATGATTGTCAAGTTATAGCATGGAAACATTATTGAGATGCTATCCTACAAGACAAGCCTCAGGACGTTGTAGTGTCCATTGTTGGATTACTCGAAAATGATTATATATAGTTTGCAATTGGTGATGTAGGCTGTGTCATGTGTGGATAAGAATATTCTAATGGATTGAAAGATAGTTTGAAGGATTAAAATAAAATCTCTGATGATTGAGTGTTAAATTATGGATGGATGTTAAAACTCTATATGAATAAAATGTCAATGGAATTAAGTGCTAGAAATATAAGAATAGCTATTGCAATAGATTCATAGAAAGAATCAAACAGTTAAACATAGAGATATGTATATACATATGCATCAAAGAGTAAGTGAGTCAGACGTAATAAACAAACCTGGATGTCTTTTTGTTATTTTTGTGAAATGTATTTGCATTTTTGACTCATTGTATAAAGCAATAAAACTCTGCAAGACATATGATTTGAAGTCAAAATGATAGAATTTTTATGTAAAGAGAAGCAATTCCATGTGTTAAAACAAGTAAATGTTTTTTACTAAAAAGAAGTAAATGTTTTTTACTAATATTTAGTCATTTTTAAAGGCTAACAAGCAGAGATCAAATCCTAAATTCTTACAAGAATTGAGTTTTGAAAACATGAAGTGCATCTAGCAGACCATAGTTACTGAACTCAGGTCTATAAAAAACTGAGTGCGGAAAATATGCAAGAGTTGAACTTGGGCCAGAAACTTGATGAGTTAAACCTAAGTTGGCAGATTTGACTAGCTGGAAATTAAATTAGCTCAATTGGTGCTTTGGTCACTAAACATGGTTTTATTGATGAGTCCAAAAGCTATGCTTCAAACTTGTCAACTCCATCATGCTTTATGGCTTAGAAGTTTGTCAACTTCATCACTCTTATGAGCACTGAAACTAATATATCAGTGAAAACCAATGCTGAATAACGATGATACATTGTTCTACGATTTCTTGTAACATATAAATCAGATGAAAAGTCAAATTAAAAAGCGAGATGAAAATACAATAAGGATTTTATATACAATAATCGAGAATGGAAGAAGAAATGTGAATGAGAAATACAAGCCAGAGAATCTCACCCAGATTGTCTGGTAATCTTGGAATGATGATCAGTAAAGTCAACAGAAACGTTTCCTTTGTGTCTCTTGCTCTTGACATAAAGCTCAAGATAGTAAAGAAAATCTGGGACGGGAGCAGTGCAATTTCCCTGTATTGCTCCAACCTTATAGCCATGCTGTGCTTCACCATTATACTGGGCAGAGAGTTGACAGGAAAGATCCAGAGAGGAGGCAGCTGCCATATATATTAAAAGATATTATTTTATATTTAGTACTTGAGATATGGAAACTACTTGTAATGCAACAAATTCTACAATTGCCACTCAGATTTCCCAAATGGAGAGTGCCAACATCAAATGCTCCTGTGCTAATCCTGTATCTATGATACAATATGGTGATGCTGTAGAACATGTTACTGATATACCTCTTCATTATGCCTTTTATCAGTTCGATTGAATTTCTATTTGTAACCATATTTCTGCCTTGGTGACACATCAGGTGCTGTCCAGAGAGTAAAAATCAATGAAGACGAGGAATGAGTTTAAAGGTACCAAAGAAATTTGGGATGGCCATTAGAGCCATTTTGGTATAAAACAATTCATAGATTTTGGCAAGTAGTGGATTAGTAGCTAATATTTTTTACAGTTGATTTCCAATTTGCACTATGTTTCTGTTGCATTTCCATCTTCGATGATGAAACAAATAGTATCATGGTCGGTCCAATATGCATCTAATCTGAAAGTTTTATAGCTAGAAGTTATGTTTGACCATATGTGATCAATGATTGATATTTGTTGATTTTTATTTGTGTCTAAAAGAAAATGAAGGTTGTAATTGTACATATACGATCTTAGTTAGTTTGTTTTAATGTTGTTTTCAAGCATATTGATGTTGAAATCGTCGACGATGGCTATTGTTTGATTTGAATCTGCATTGCATAATTCTTTTGAAAGAAGATGCAATGTATCGTACAATGTTGCATATGGTGCAACATAGACATTGAGAACTATAATATCCATGCCATGAATAATCATATTTGCTAGTGTAGCTTCAATGTTTTTCTCTTCAAAGTGAATATGTTTCAAAATCTTTATATGTTTTTTAATACAAATTAGCAAACCATGTTTACTATAATATGGTATGCAACTGAATTCTTCAAGTCTTTTTAGTAGCATTGGTTGTGTCAAATGTGTTTCTTGTAAACATAGGATGTCATATTGCTTTAGATTGTAGTCATTTAACAAATCATCAATATGTATTTGTATACTGCGGGTGTTTAGAGAAAGAATTGAAATGTATGCTTTTGTTTCTAATAATGAATAATTGTATTCTAGTTGCCATTTTTCATTTTTTTGTAAACGCTCCATTTCAAGAGAAATTTTGTGTTTAATTCGGAAGTTTTCATTCTTAAGTGGGCTAAGAGAGTATAGCAATTCTATGTTTCTTACACGAGAGAGAGCTGTATATACTAATCCATGGTGTCGTATTCCTAAAGGATCAAATGCGAGATTGTCTAGTGTTAAGCCTTGCGATTTGTGTACTGTACGTGCATATGCTAGTTGGACTGGGAATTGTTTTCTAATTTTCAATTTTCCTGTTTTTGCTAATACAGAAACTGGCTTTGTTGTCTGCAATATGGGAGTCCAATCTTTATAGATTTGTTGGCTATATAGAAAAGCAAAACTATGTGCTTGTCGACGCCCAATACGTTCATCATAGAATTTGATCCATATTACATTGAAGTTTTCTAATTTTACAAATTCTTTAATGATACCATCTGCACCGTTGACAAGACCATCTTGTGAGTGATAATTTCCTGCATATATTTCAACTAGCATGTTAAATTTTAGGATAATTTGTGAAGGCAATTTTGCTATGTGTGCATGAGATGGTATGTTTCCATGGTTTTCTTCTTTGTAATCAATTGCATCAATTACAATTTCATCACTAGGAACGACAGACAAAATTTTCTTGTTGTGAAATGTTACATCTCTATTCCAGAAAAATAGATAGGGGAAAGTAGGATCATTAGGAGCATTTCGAATACAATTTTCATTGACGTAATTCAAATCATCTTTTTTATTATTATTTGTACGTATCCTATTCAAAATGGAAATGAATATTTTATTTGTTTGACGCATTGCAATGTGCAATTCATAGTACTTTACATGTTCTTGCCAAAGGTCATATGTTATTGGTTGCTTTCTTATTTTAGGTTGTTCAAATATTAGTGAATCTTGTATAGCTTGTGCTTGGTATAGGTCGCCACAAAATATGATGTCAATGTTTCCAAAGTATTTTTTTTGGATATGCTTAATGTTTCTTAGTCGATCATCAATCTAATATAGAAATCAACTTCTAATCAAAGATACTTCATCAATGAGAACTACTTTTAATTCTTCATACAATTTTGTTAAGTTGTCCAATACGTCATTTCTAAGTGGAGTAAAACTATATTTTTTGAATGGCATTACCAACACAAAATGAATTATTAGTCCACATGCATTATATGCAGCTTTACCTATGTATGCTAATATCAATCCATTTGGTTTCAAAGGATCTGTATTGTAATGTTCATTGTAAATGCGCATGAGAATTTGAAATATTTCTTTTGATGTGAATGTTTTTCTAGTGCCGGCTCCTCCAGTCAAAAATAAGTAGATTGGTTTGTCTATGTTCTTTCATTTTTTTATTGCAATGTCTTTGAGAATTGCTTGTTGTTCTCTATTAAGCATTCTCCTAATCTTGTAGTATTCTTCATTGGTAAGGATAAATGGATGTTCTGTGAATTGAAAACTAATGTTAGGATGTCTTTTTTTGCCATGGCATTGGGGGAATTGCAAATCGTTAGCCAAGTCATATTTCTCAGTAGGATCATTGGATATTTGAGGTTTTTTTAATGTGTCATTAGAAGTTGTAGTGGTGTTATCAATTTCTTGGATTGCTTCTTCGAAATCACCCCATTTCTTGTTCACGTTGTATGTGAACTTGTTTTCATTGTTTTTTATTGTCTTCTTGTGCAATATGTATGAACTCTTCCATCTCGGCAAATCTTGCTTTAGTGTATCTTCAGTGTTTTCGAATGGAATATATAGCAAAAGTTTCTCTCTGTAATATTTTTCATAGTCAATGTGTTTTTTTATTTGATGAATCGTATTGCTTTTTATTTTTTCCTTTTTGATATTGGCGTTCCATCTTTCTTATAATTTGATATTAGGCCTATTGATATAGTAATCAGTTATAGAACTGCACATAACGTCTTCGGAGTTGTCTGGAATTTGTTTCAGAAGAATGGTTGGTTTAAGTATAAATGTTCGCTCATCTGTTGGTGCTATGTTTATGAAGCTTCATTCTCTTGAACTATGATGCAATGGCAGGGAGAGAGCTATGTGGACTGCTTGTTGAGCTGAAATTTGTTGAATATTAAGCAAAGCATTCCCTAGGGATCGTATCATTTGTATAGCATCAATTTTTCTCTTTTCATGTTCTTGTCATATCCTTTTGAATGCATTTGTCATAGATCTGTCAACTTTGGTCATATATGAATTGCAATATGAAGCTGCACCATATGCATTTAGAACATATTGAGCATCTGTATTTGCATTCCATAGGTGTGGCATATTGAATGCAAAGCAATTATTCCATATTTCTGATGGTTTTCGTTGCAAGAACACCATTGGCTATGTCAATGTACTTTGTATTAATTTGATGTAATCAGTTTCTGTTAAGTGCAATTCATCTAAGAAATTTTCATGGCTATTTGATTTCTCATAGCGTTTTTGTTCTAAGGTGCTTTGCAATAGGAAATCTTTTTCATTTATTGATTCATCTAGCAAAGTAATTGGTTCAAGAATCCTTGTTCTTTTCATTGGTGGCATTGGGAATTTGTATCTACAGTGTGATGCTTTTCTTTTTTTATAGCTTTTGGTATGATGATGTTCATGTATCTTTGCAAATTCTGGATCAAGATGATCTGTGTTACAAGTTATATAGTTGTCCAAGAAGTTTTCAATTTCTAATTTACTATTGATTCCTTATACTGGAGCATTTTCTATCCATAAAATACCATGTTCATGTGCACTACCTCTATTTTGGAACTCAGTTACAAAGTAGTAATCTAACATTTTTCCAAAAAATGTATTATCTTGACAGATTAATTGTTTCATTGCATCTTTTTTATGTCTATAGTAACGTGTACATGTTACCGGGTCCTTTCTGACAAGATAATCAATGCTATATTCCTCAATTGTTTCAATATGTTTTTTGTTTTGTTTCTATTGCTATGTAATTCCGTAAGAGTTTCTACTAGTGGAGTCCAATGATGCTCTGCACTTGTAAATGTAACAAAGAAAGTTGGAGGACCTAATTGTCGTATCATTGCAAATATATGTTTTTGCATTTGTTGTAGGTAGTCAGGAGAAATTCTTATGTGCTTGAAGTCTATGTATCCAATGTGACTTTTCAGTAATTTTTCTAAGTTGGGCTTGTACTTAACATCTTTTGCTAACAACTTTCTTCCTTGTAGTTTCCCTTTCCTTATTCATATTGAAATGCATGACATGACTTCTTCAATGATTATTCACATTGTCTTGAAGAACAAATTTGTGATGTGATAGGAAAAGTCACCACTGTAATGCATTAGTTCCCACTTTACTATTTATTGGTAACGAAATATTTGTACTATATCATTGTCACGTGCATCTCCAAAGAATAGTGTTGGGAAACTCATTTCTTCGGCATGTTTGTCTTTGAATATTCCAAGTCGTCGCTGCCCCTCAGCTGGTGCTATTTCAATGATCTTGTCTTGCAAATCATGAATGCGTTGTGAACCTGTCAATCCATGCACCAAGGTTTCAGTTGGTCTTTCGCTTGTCGAACTGCTATTTGTTTCAATTTCACTATCAATGTTCTCATCATCAGATGTATTATCTTCACTGTTCAATTTGAGCATATGATTCCAATTGCTATTAATGGAAATGTTTTCAGTTTTATATAAATTCTGAGAACATAGTTCTTTAAGTGTTGTCATGACAGTATGCACACGGAATTTTCTTGTTTGATATGCATTCTTGTATTCTAGTCGTCATTTTAATGCAATAGCAATTGTCATTGTATTGTTCATGAATTGTGGTAATGCTTTTTGGACAATGTCCATATGGACAGGTACATTGATTATTGAACCAGTTAAGCCCATTTGCGATCGCTTGTAGCCACATTTTCTTATTTGTGCAAAAGAAATTCTTAACGCGACAAGTCTTTCTTCAAGCTCTGAAAGTGTTGTTACAATTCACAATGGATTATTACGTCTTATTTTTTTAGGTGTTGCAAAGCGAGGTAACTTTGCATTGTCAAGTGTTGTTTTGCAAGATCTATAGATGATATTTAGACGCAATGTGCTCTCTTTTCCAGAAATGTTTATGTACATTTCTTATAATTCAGGTCCGATGCTTGAGATGTTATTTCGAAATTGCAACTTGCTACATATTGGACATTTGGTTTTGGGCGTATCTTCAATTTTTTTTTTATAAATTTCTATGGGTGTACTCTTTCGCAACAAACAATCTATATTATTTTTTCTATTTCTATTTTCTCCAATTTTGTCTATCTTATTTGTGCATATCATTTGTTTCAGTTTGTAGAAGCTTATTCTATTTTTGGTGTGTTAGACTCCGTCTTGTCAGTCCTCTGTCAGAGTCAGACAACATTGATTCTTCTAATCACATTGGCGGGTTTCAGGATTAATTCGACAACTTGAGGCAACAAAGCAATCAGAGAGAAAGAGTAACCATAAAAGTATTGTTTTTGCAAATATGAGTCATGATTTGCGGACATCCCTTGCAGCTATCATTGGCCTTATTTATCTCTGTTGTTATGATGCTGCTAAAGGATCAGAATTGGAGGCAAACCTCTTCCAGATGAATACTTGTGCAAGTGATCTACTTAGGATATTGAATTAAATTATGGATATAAGTAAAATTGAGGCTGGAAAGCTGCAGTTGGAGGAGACTGACTTTAATATTGTTCAGGTGCTTGAGGAAGTTGTAGATATGTTTTCTGTTGTGGCACTAAAAAAAGACATAGAAGTTGTGTTGGATTTGTGTGAAATCTGTTCAGAAGGTCGCTTGGGTTAAAGGTGATGTAGGCTGATTAAAGCAGATATTTGCCTAATTTACTAAGCAATGGAGTGAAGTTTAAGGAATCGAAGGTCAGTGTGGTATTACGTGCCTGAAGGAGAAGTAGACCAGTAGGAATCCGTTTGTCTGCAAGAGCCGTGTGGTCACGCTCTCATGTGATTGTGGAATTACATGTTCAATTGGTTCCCGAAGGATGCAGTGAGGTTTACAAGCAAGTAGACACTTTTTGAATTTCTGTACTGTGGGAACTATGTTGAATTTGAGTTTGAAGTAGACGACACAGGAAAGGGCATCCCAAAGGACAGACGCAAGGCAGTTTTTGAGGAATTTGTCCAAGTTGATAAGTTAACCTCTAAGATGCAGGATGGAACTGGTTTGGGTCTTGGCATTGTTCAATCATTGGTGCATCTGATGAATGGAGATATCAACATCATTGATAAAGATGAACCTGGAGAAACATCGGACTTGCTTCAGGTTTAACCTTTTTTTCAAAAGAGCTTCTAAGAAATATACTGTAGATAAGAGCACAAATGAAGTGAATCAGTTAGGTATCCATGTGAGCAGATCTGCCATTCAAGACTGGCAACAAGGATTAAAGTCTGAATCTTTTACAGCTAGGATTTCAGGGGCAGATTTCCGTGAAAGTATTCCACATGTAGAAGGTGTCCGTGCGATACTTGCCATGCATGGGGAGGCAGGAAAAAACATTTTGAAAAAATGGTTGGAGCGACGAGGTGTACAGGTTTGGATGTTAAATCAATGGGAAGATCTTGTTCCGATGCTTGAAAACTTAGGACATGATATTTTCTTCAACAGTTGTAGATCTTCCAGTTCTTTTGAGTTGGTTTCTCCAGAGTATCACTTTAGTGATACATGCCTTGATTATGGTGTTGAGCAACCTCCTACAGCTGGTTGTGGTTCAACTGGTGAGGTTATCAAAAAAATAGAAATGGAAAGAGTAGGTACTTATCTTTTAGTTTTGTTGGACATCAACATGATTGTTGGACTCTTGGGAAACTTTTGGCACACTATTGTACATATTTTGGCTAAGGAAAGATCAGAGGTTTTGCAGCACCTGTTGGGATTCTTGTGGCTTTCAGTTCTTGATGGTGTTTTCTCTCAGTTTATTGTAAGTTAGTTCATGTTTAATGTATGCCATCCCTTCTTATGCTTCTAAAACTAAAATGAATGAGTAGATGAGGTTGAATCCATTGTTTACAGTGCTCTGCCTTTGAATTCGTTTAGTGTTGTATGTTTTCGCCTGTTTGAAAAGGATCCATGTTCATCCTTGCCCTTTTCAGCTCCTTGTCTTTCTGATCCATCCATATACTCGATCAAAAGCATCAATAATATTTCCTACCTCACCCCAACTCGAATTCTGCAAAGATCTGGCCTTATCCCCAGACCGAAAATTGTTTTTTCCCATTTCTCCAACAAAAACCCAAAAAATCAAAATCAAACATTCCTATCTCTTTACTAGCCTAAAATCAGTATTCATTATTCATTATAAGTCATCTCAGCCCCTCTGAAAACCTTTTGCCGAGATAGATCCAGAGAGAGCCCTCTCCTGTCCTCGTATGGCTAGCTATGAGGCTAAGCGTGGTTTGATGTAGCCTTGAGTTTTACCTTATTTCAGCCTAAGGTAGATTTGAGCACTAACATAGTGGCGACCATACTGGGGAAGATGGTTTGCTGTTGATGTGACATTCGACTTGTAGATTTTTTTTCTCTAGTACATGAAATCAAGTTGCAGATCTGATGCTGATGGTGGACAGCAGTCAGACACATATGAAGGCTGAAACATTCACCTGGCGACTCTAGCTCAATCCAAAGATTCCAGTGCTCGCTGATTCACTCATGCAATGGTAGGGTATGTGGCAAACCCTGCTCTTTGTGAAGTTGTAAAAGAGGTTAGAGATCAGTTAGCAGATTTTGAAATTAATGAAGAATTTTTCAGTGTCTTGCTTTAATGTTTGAGATCTCCAAAGTTTCCTTTTGAAGCTAAAAATGGTGTCTGTGAGTTAATTGTTGAAATAATTGAGAAGGAGATTCAGTGTTTAAATGATCAGATCCAGTCTTATGATTTCCGAGATCCCAAAAAGTTCTTGGAAACTCTTCCTCCTTCAAAACAAGAAACAATAGAGCTACCTGTGGAGGTTTGCATTGACAGTGTGCAGCTGGAAGTATGTATTGCAGAGTTGGGGCAGCAAACGGAGTCTGGCTTTTGTGATCCTATTGCGATGTCAATGGAAATGTTTTTCAGTTTGACCGATAAATCAAACTGTATTTTACGTGACCAGACTCATTATGCGCGTGTATGGCTGTCAGAAATTACATCTATGATCTGGTTGAAGCACTCTCAAGCAGCATTCTTCTCAGATTTACTTGAATGGTTGACCTGGCATTACAGCATTACTTGATCCATGAACTCTGCAGCAAAGTAGGGTATATTTTGTAAATAAATAAGCAGCCAAAGGGCAACATCTTGTTCCAGTTTCATTGCAGTTTTACTTTGAAGTTTTCCGAGTCAGTTTTTCAATCATTTCAGTCAAGTTTCAGTCCATAAATGAGTCGAAATTTTTCTGTTGTCTGTCGAAATAATGATTCCATCGCCCAATGGATGGAGGCACTTTCTGCTCTCCCAAAGATCTGTAGTTCTTGGCACCTCCAAGAGGCGGCAGCTGCCATCCCCATCGGAGCCAATGTTAGACTCCGTCTTGTCAGTCCTCTGTCAGAGTCAGACAACATTGATTCTTCTAATCACGTTGGCGGGTTGCAGGATTAATTCGACAACTTGAGGCAACAAAGCAATCAGAGAGAAAGAGTAGCCATAAAAGTATTGTTTTTGCAAATATGAGTCATGATTTGCGGACATCCCTTGCAGCTATCATTGGCCTTATTGATCTCTGTTGTTATGATGCTGCTAAAGGATCAGAATTGGAGGCAAACCTCTTCCAGATGAATACTTGTGCAAGTGATCTACTTAGGATATTGAATTCAATTCTGGATATAAGTAAAATTGAGGCTGGAAAGCTGCAGTTGGAGGAGACTGACTTTAATATTGTTCAGGTGCTTGAGGAAGTTGTAGATATGTTTTCTGTTGTGGCACTAAAAAAAGACATAGAAGTTGTGTTGGATTTGTGTGATGAATCTGTTCAGAAGGTCTCTTGGGTTAAAGGTGATGTAGGCTGATTAAAGCAGATATTGTCTAATTTACTAAGCAATGGAGTGAAGTTTACAGCTGAAGGTCATGTGGTATTACGTGCTTGGGTTAAGGAAGTAGACCATAGGAATCCGTTTGTTCAAAAGAGCCAGAGTGGTCATGTCCTCATGTGTTTGTGGAATTATATGTTCAAATGGTTCCTGAAGGATGGTGAGGTTTACAAGCAAGTAGACACTTTTTCTAAATTTCACACCAATCCGAACTATGTTGAATTTGAGTTTGAAGTAGACGACACAGGAAAGGGCATCCCAAAGGAAAGACGCAAGATAGTTTTTGAGGAATTTGTCCAAGTTGATAAGTTAACCTCTAAGATGCAGGATGGAACTGGTTTGGGTCTTGGCATTGTTCAATCATTGGTGCCTCTGATGAGTGGAGATATCAACATCATTGATAAAGATGAACCTGGAGAAACATCGGACTTGCTTCAGGTTTAACCTTTTTTTCAAAAGAGCTTCTAAGAAATATACTGTAGATAAGAGCACAAATGAAGTGGGAATTGGGCGTAGTATCCATGTGAGTGTATCCGCTATTCAAGACTCAACAAGGATCATAGTCCTAATCTTTTACAACACGATTTCAGGTGATTTCCAGTATTCCACGATGTAGAAGGTGTCCGTGCTATACTTGCCATGCATGGGGAGGCAGAAAACATTTAGAAAAAATGGTTGGAGCGACGAGGTGTACAGTTTCGATGTTAAATCAATGGGAAGATCTTGTCTGGCAAGCTTGAAAACTTAGGAGATATTTTCTTCAACAAAATTGCAGATCTTCCAGCTTCTTTAGTTGAGCCTTTCTCCTTATATCACTTAGTGATACATGCCTTGATTATGGTGTTGAGCAACCTCCTACAGCTGGTTGTGGTTCAACTGGTGAGGTTATCAAACAAATAGAAATGGACAGAGTAGGTACTTATCTTTAGTTTTGTTGGACATCAACATGATTGTTGACTCTTGGGAAACTTCTTTTGCACAGACTATTGTACATATTTTTCTATTTTAACATGAAAGAAGGAAAGATCGGAGGTTTTACAAGAATTGTTGGGATTCCTTGTGGCTTTTAGTTCTTGATGGTGTTTTTCTCGCTATTGTAAGTTAGTTCGTGTTTTGTGTATGCCATCCTTCCTTATGCTTCTGAAACTAAAATGAATGAGTAGATGAGGTTGAATCCATTGTTTACAGTGCTCTGCCTTTGAATTCATTTGGTTTTGTATGTTTTCACCTGTTTGAAAAGGATCCATGTTCATCCTTGCCCTTTTCAGCTCCTTGTATTTCTGATCCATCCATATACTCAATCAAAAGCATCAAGAATATTGCCTACCTCGCCCCAACTCGAATTCTGCAAAGATCTGGCCTTATCCTCGGACCCAAAATTGTTTTTTCCCATTTCTCCAACAAAAACCCAAAAATTCAAAATCAAACATTCATATCTCTTTACTAGCCTAAAATTCGTATTCATTGTTCATTATAAGTCATCTCAGCCCCTCTGAAAACATTTGTCAAGATAGACCCGGAGAGAGCCCTCTCCTGTCCTCGTAGGGCTAGCTACGAGGCTGAGCGTGGTTTGATGTAGCCTTGAGTTTTACCTTATTTCAGCCTAAGGTAGATTTGAGCGCTAACATAGTGGCGACCATACTGGGGAAGATGGTTTGCTGTTGATGTGACATTCGACTTGAAGATTGTCTTGCCCCAGTACATGAAATTAAGTTGCAGATCTGATGCTGCTGGTGGCGTGAAGCCGACATATGAAGGCTGAAACATTCACCTGGCGACTCCAGCTCAATCCAAAGATTCTAGTGCTCGCTGATTCACTCATGCAATGGTAGGGTATGTGGCAAACCCTACTCTTTGTGAAGTTGTAAAAGAGGTTAGAGATCAGTTAGCAGATTTTGAAATTAATGAAGAATTTTTCAGTGTCTTGCTTTAATGTTTGAGATCTCCAAAGTTTCCTCTTGAAGCTAAAAATGGCGTATGTGAGTTAATTGTTGAAAGAATTGAGAAGGAGATTCAGTGTTTAAATGATCAGATCCAGTCTTATGATTTCCGAGATCCCAAAAAGTTCTTAGAAACTCTTCCTCCTTCAAAACAAGAAACAATAGAGCTACCTGTGGAGGTTTGCATTGACAGTGTGCAGCTGGAAGTATGTATTGCAGAGTTGGGGTAGCAAACGGAATTTGGATTTTGTGATCCTATTGCGATGTACATGGAAATGGTTTTTGGTTTGACCGATAAATCAAACTGTATTTTACGTGACCAGACTCATTATGCGCGTGTATTGCTGTCAGCAATTACATCTATGATCTGGTTGAAGCACTCTCAAGCAGCATTCTTCTCATATTTACTTGAATGGTTGACCTGGCATTATAACATTACTTGATCCATGAACTCTGCAGCAAAGTAGGGTATATTTTGTAAATAAATAAGTAGCCAAAGGGCAGCATCTTGTTCCAGTTTCATTGCAGTTTTACTTTGAAGTTTGCCGAGTCAGTTTTTCAATCATTTCAGTCAAGTTTCAGTCCATAAATGAGTCGAAATTTTTCTGTTGTCTGTCGAAATAATGATTCCATCGCCCAATGGATGGAGGCACTGTTTGCTCTCCCAAAGATCTGCAGTTCTTGGCACCTCCAAGAGGCGGCAGCTGCCATCCCCATCGGAGCCAATGTTAGACTCCGTCTTGTCAGTCCTCTGTCAGAGTCAGACAACATTGATTCTTCTAATCACGTTGGCGGGTTGCAGGATTAATTCGACAACTTGAGGCAACAAAGCAATCAGAGAGAAATAGTAACCATAAAAGTATTGTTTTTGCAAATATGAGTCATGATTTGCGGACATCCCTTGCAGTTATCATTGGCCTTATTGATCTCTGTTGTTATGATGCTGCTAAAGGATCAGAATTGGAGGCAAACCTCTTCCAGATGAATACTTGTGCAAGTGATCTACTTAAGATATTGAATTCAATTCTAGATATAAGTAAAATTGAGGCCTTAGAAAAGTCATAATGTAGGAGATCAATT
The DNA here is from genome assembly GCA_034641835.2 of Pinus albicaulis. Lineage (NCBI taxonomy): Eukaryota > Viridiplantae > Streptophyta > Pinopsida > Pinales > Pinaceae > Pinus > Pinus albicaulis. The sequence continues at coordinate 19,895,310 of CM076571.1, forward strand.
TTAATATAGTTTCAAAAGTGATAGTTGTAGATATGTTTTCTCAGGCACTAAAAAAGACATAGAAGCAAGTGATTTGTGTGATGAATCTGTTCAGAAGGTCTCATGGGTTAAAGGTGATGTAGGCCGATTAAAGCAGATATTGTCTAATTTACTAAGCAATGGAGTGAAGTTTACAACTGAAGGTCATGTGGTATTACGTGCTTGGGTTAAGGAAGTAGACCATAGGAATCCATTTGTTCAGAAGAGCCAGAGTGGTCACGTCCTCATGCGTTTGTGGAATTATATGTTCAAATGGTTCCTGAAGGATGGTGAGGTTTACAAGCAAGTAGACACTTTTTCTAAATTTCACACCAATCCGAACTATGTTGAATTTGAGTTTGAAGTAGACGACACAGGAAAGGGCATCCCAAAGGACAGGCGCAAGGCAGTTTTTGAGGAATTTGTCCAAGTTGATAAGTTAACCTCTAAGATGCATGATGGAACTGGTTTGGTTCTTGGCATTGTTCAATCATTAGTGCATCTGATGAGTGGAGATATCAACATCATTGATAAAGATGAACCTGGAGAAACATTGGACTTGCTTCAGGTTTAACCTTTTTTTTTCAAAAAAGCTTCTAAGAAATATACTGTAGATAAGAGCACAAATGAAGTGAATCAGTTAGGTATCCATGTGCTTGATGGTGCTTCTTTACAGGATACATTTGGTTCAAGTGGCAGATCTGCCATTCAAGACTGGCAACAAGGATTACAATCTGAATCTTTTACAGCTAGGATTTCAGGGGCAAATTTCCGTGAAAGTATTCCACATGTAGAAGGTGTTCGTGCGATACTTGCCATGCATGGGGAGGCAGGAAAAAACATTTTGAAAAAATGGTTAGAGCGACGAGGTGTACAGGTTTGGATGTTAAATCAATGGGAAGATCTTGTTCCGATGCTTGAAAACTTAGGACATGATATTTTCTTCAACAGTTGTAGACTGTGTCCTTCTTTTGAGTTGGTTTCTCCGTAGTATCACTTTAGTGATACATGCCTTGATTATGGTGTGAGCAACTCTCATGTACCGTTGTGGTTCAACTCGGTGAGGTTATCAAACAAACAGAAAGGAAAGAGTAGGCTTATCTTTAGTTTTATGACACTTACCATGATTGTTGGACTCTTGGGAAGATTTTGGCACACTATTGTACATATTTTTCATATTTTGGCTAAGGAAAGATCAGAGGTTTTGCAGCACCTGTTGGGATTCTTGTGGCTTTTAGTTCTTGATGGTGTTTTCTCTCAGTTTATTGTAAGTTAGTTCATGTTTAATGTATCCATCCCTTCTTATGCTTCTGAAACTAAAATGAATGAGTAGATGAGGTTGAATCCATTGTTTACAGTGCTCTGCCTTTGAATTCGTTTATTGTTGTATGTTTTCGCCTGTTTGAAAAGGATCCATGTTCATCCTTGCCCTTTTCATCTCCTTGTCTTTCTGATCCATCCATATACTCGATCAAAAGCATCAAGACTATTTCCTACCTCGCCCCAACTCGAATTCTGCAAAGATCTGGCCTTATCCCCGGACCCAAAATTGTTTTTTCCCATTTCTCCAACAAAAACCCAAAAAATCAAAATCAAACATTCCTATCTCTTTACTAGCCTAAAATCAGTATTCATTATTCATTATAAGTCATCTCAGCCCCTCTGAAAACCTTTTGCCGAGATAGACCCGGAGAGAGCCCTCTCCTGTCCTCGTAGGGCTAGCTACGAGGCTGAGCGTGGTTTGATGTAGCCTTGAGTTTTACCTTATTTCAGCCTAAGGTAGATTTGAGCGCTAACATGGTGTTTTCATGCATTTGTACTATTCTATGTTGTGGATTTCATTGATTTGTATTTTGATTTAATTGTAGTGGTTCATAATGAATGTGTGATGTACTTGTTTCGAATGATAATATGTTATATGTTTGGTTGCAATTTGTTTTTGATGAGTAGTAATTGACAGTGGTTTTATTGGTAAATGACCATATTTGTATGTTTACATTAAATATGATTGATGTCCATTGGAAGCAAAATGATGTTCCCTCAACTGCTCCTTTTTCATATGGCATTTCCATATTAATTAGGTATTGTTGCGAGCCTGAAACCATTGTTTGACTTTGTATAGTTTCATTTGTTAAGTTTTTTTCTAGAAAATTTAATGCGTCTTCATCCCTACCCATTAGTGCATTGCAGAAAGATTGGACAATATATAGTCTCAAAGACTGTTCATCAAATTTAGGTGCTATCAAATGAAAAATTGCACTGAACATGCTATTGGGACATTTTGACATAGTTGTTTTCGCTATGTACAATCTATGAATTTGCATTTCATTAACAATGGATTCATAATGGTTTTCAAGATATTTGCAAAGAGGCGATAAGCAATAATTTTGGACAAAGTTGCATCTAGGCAATGTTTTGTGTAATATAGGTTCAAAATGTCCACTGATAGGATCTGTAACATGAAACAAAATGTTCAGTGGAATTGTATCTAGATGATGATTGAAGAACAAATACCTTGTTTTCATTGTTAATGACCATACTCCAATGGTATGTTCAACCACTTTGAAATCCATCGTATGCAAAATATGTCTCCCCATAGGCCTCTTTCAGATTGGGAATTGCTATTACTAGCAGAAAATCGCATTCTATGAAGGTATGTGTCAACATCGTGAATTCCATGAAGCTGACATAACATGAGAGGATCTAGTTCATATTGGTATGATTCTTTTGCTTCTGTGTCATTGTGTTGTAGACAATTGAGAAAATGGTCTATTATTCCATTTTGCAGTTCAATGGACGAGTAACGAAAGTGCAGAAGCACTTCAAATGCATTGAACAAACAATCTCCAGTAGTATATGTAAATCGCTATAGTCTGAAGAGACTATGGTGCATTAAGACGATATCAATGTTAGCATCTATGCATTTTTTTTTCTTGAATCGTACTTTTCAACATCTAAGATTTCAACCATTTTTTGTATGTATTTATTTTTCAGATTCTTAATGTGATTTGTTTAGTAAGCGCTATGTATGTTAGATTATTTTTTATCAAAGATGAGAGAGTGTTCAACGAATTTTTTTTCTTTATTGAAGATATGTCTATGACAATGTTTACTAGCATAGAAGACTAATTGCAAGTTGATATTGTATGTTTCATTTGAAACAGTAAAATAAGGGAAGCAAAGTTGCAAGTAACTAGCTCCTATCTTGCACCTCTATGTATTTTAGAATTATCATTGCAAAACAAAGAACACGCTACATTGAAATTTACATTGAATTTGTTTTGATTAGTAAAATGCATTACGTACTATTAAGTAGCATAAAATATGGAAATTTTCTGTACATATGTGATTTTACAATCTGGCTATGTAAATTGTGCCTTTATAATCTACTATATAATAAAATTAATCCTACTAGTTCTGAATAACACACTTGTAATTACTTTAGCTTAACTTATTAAGAATGCTTCTCTAAATACCTTAGAATACGAGTTCCTTGAATATGTATCTACACTCACATATGAACCATGGCATAATAGCATCTGCAAGGCAGCAACATGTTTCACACAAAAAGTTTCGATTTAGGGAATTGTTTTGTTTTTTAGAACATGAAATATCTATTGTTTCATGTGTAATATGACATTAAATTTAAGCCACTGATCGAATGTAGTATTGAACATAAATATGAGGATCAACTTCATTATAACAAAGCTTTCATGCCTTATGCAAGTTGCAACTTTACTGCAGCAAAGCATGTAATTGCAAATCATTTTGTTAAGCAATGTGCAAGACAGCTGAATATAATAGGTACTAATTTTAGCACTATATTTTGAAAACTTGCTGCTTACACCACTTTTTGCGATAAGACAAAGTATTCATTTGAATTAAAAGTAAATGTGTTCTATGAAGATCCTTGACAAAAACTAATTGTTCTATGTACATTAATAAATATGTTGTATACAACAACAACATTTATTACGTCTGAAGTCGTATCTATACGATTTTCTATGATGTATACATTTGAAGTATTCACTGCTTGTTTTCTTCTTTGCTTCGCTTGGACCACCCTTCGTGATGAGATAAATTTTTCATTTGAACAACACAAATAATGCTGATCTTTTACAATGACTTATTGTTCTTTGCATATTAACAAATGTGCTGCATAAAACAACAACATTTGCACCATTTGAAGCTGCATCTAAACCACTTGATACAAGGTCTACATGCAAAGTATCCACCAGTTTTTTCTCCATAGCTTTGTCTCTACAACCTAGTTTGTTATTAGCAGCTTCTTCTTCTTCTATGAGTTGTTGTAGCGACTTTGAAAGTTGAATGACACCACATTCCATCATTCCAAATTGATAGATTTCACTCAATGCAGCAAGTGGCACCTAAGTTTGCTAGAACATCAAGAAAAAAACAACAATTTAAATATCCAAAGAAATCAATTAGCTGAAGAGTAAAAGCAATACTAGAAGTTGAATTATAGAAACCAATCGCTCTAGGTAAGATAACTAAAATTTTGAAAAACAAGACATTGTATTTCCTATTGTATTATTTGTCATTTGTTCTTTTTAATTGCAATTTAGAATTACTTGAAGAGGGGTTACTTTGCCAAAATTTGCTTTTTTGAGTTGGAAAAGTGAATTATTTATTAAAATTTGTCCCTCGTTATTCGAGAAAGTATAAAAATCAAATTTGAAAAGTGCTGGCAACGAAGGAAATGGAACTTAGAGAGGAAGAGGGATCAATGTTATAACCTAAGTCAAAGTCACTAGAAAAAACAAGGAATTTATGAGGTCCAAAATTTTCAGATCTTGTATAACACGCTTTTGACTTCAAAATTGCATTTCATTTTCATTGAAATTCGTTACATAGCCATGTCAAATTTGAACTAATTAATTTTAACATAGTTAAATTGAAATAAAAAATAGTAAAATATAAAGATTTTAAATTTTAAAATATTATATAGTTAGATTAATTTTAAATTATAATGAATTCTATTATTAAATATTGTAAAATAATATTTTTTACATTTAATTATGTGTTATTGATTTTGATATTGTATTATTAAACTTTTAATTTTAAGATAGATAAATGGAAATAAAAACAATGAAATATAAATATTTTAAATTTAAAAATATTATATAATTAGATTAATTCTAAATTATAATTGATTGTATTATTAAATTTTGTAAAATAACATCTTCTGCATTTAATTATTTGTTATAGATTTTGATATATTTATATTTATCTAATTACATAAATTTATTTATTATGAATATAAAGAATATAATTTTTAATATTAATCATAGATATAAAAAAATTCAATCATATAGAATTTTTTTTTTAATAATTTATATAAATATTAATAACTTGAATTATATAAATATTATTAATTATTATTCTTTCAAAAGTGTAAAAAAATATGATGTCATAAAGTATGAAATGAGGAGAGGTGAAAATTAGCTAATTCAGTTAAATCTTGTAAAATAATATTTGCATTTAATTATTTGTTATTGATTTTGATATTGTATTATTAAACTTCTTAAAATTTTAAGATAGTTAAATGGAAATAAAAACAATGAAATATAAAGATTTTAAAATTTAAAATATTATATAATTAGATTAATTCTAAATTATAATTGATTGTATTATTAAATTTTGTAAAATAACATCTTCTGCATTTAATTATTTGTTATAGATTTTGATATATTTATATTTATCTAATTACACAAATTTATTTATTATGAATATAAAGAATTTAATTTATAATATTAATCATAGATATAAAAAAATTCAATCATATAGAAATTTGTTTTTTAATAATTTATATAAATATTAATAATTTGAATTATATAAATATTGTTAATTATTATTCTTTCAAAAGTATAAGAAAATATGATGTCTTGAAGTATGAATTGAGGAAAGGTGAAAATTAGCTAATTCACTCAAATATAATAAAAAATGACAAATTTCCATGCACGTGTTTATAGAATGAAATGACGGTGTTGAGTGGAAGAATTAGGAAAATGAAGCACCAAGACTTGTGGCGGGGGGGTTTACATTTAAATATTATCTTTGGGGCCCTTTGCTTTGTCAAAGTAAAGGCTTCCAATCGAAAAAAACATTCACCAAAGGATGGAAGTGACAAGCTATCTGCCAATCCCTTTTGACGAACTAGTTTATTCAATGCGCACAGTGCATCACATGAAACACAATCCATTAGCACGACATCATGATGATAAAAGTACTAAGCAGTCATGAACCACGAGGTAATTTGCAATAACATCTCAAACTGAGTAGCCAATCAAATTTTAGAAAAATAAATTAAATTATTTAAAAATAATTATAATTTCTAATTTCTAATGTTAAAATTTAAAAAATTTGCAATTCTTTTAGTCAAAGCCAAAGAAATATGGGTTTGACCAAAAACCCAATACATTATCCCTGCGGTGGAATTGAAGTAGATATTGGTTAATTGGTCACTTCACGTTGTAGTCTTTGGGGAAGAAATTATTTTCCATTTAATATAAGATTAGTGCAATCGTTTGAGATTCTTCAATAAAATTAATTATACTTAAAAAAAATTAATACTACTATGCTATTGCTTATTCATTTATCATTCTTAATAAAGTAACATACCTCATTCTCCAAATTAAGGGAGAGGGAATGTCATGGTTCCTATTAAGAACTTCTAGGAATTTAACATTACATAAAGAAAATTAAATATCAGTTTATTTTTTAATGTGCAGGGAAGCCTTCATTCACCAACTGTTGCACACTACATCTTGTTTGCTGGTAAGTTGACACGTTGTTTTCTTGAAAACTTTCAAACTTCTCGACATTTTACTATGGAGCACAAGACGTTACTACCAAAAAATAATAACATTCGACTGGAACGCTCATGATCTCACAATAACTTTGATTTTCAGCTGCGACCGACATCACAGGAAATACTGTCAACACTGTTTGTGCCTGGTATGGAATAGAAGGAATTGTCTTGCACTTCAAGAGGCGATGTTGGTGTGAAAAATGCCTCAATGTCTTTGGCTTTGCCTTTGTATTTGGGAAGGATCCCTCCAAAGGCAGCGCAGGTCCGTTGTTTGCAGTGGATGATGGTTTTAGGGTTTAAGGGTGTCAGGGTTTATTGTTAAACAGGGCTTGGAAGAGGAGTTGGAATTCGCTGTTGCAAACCAGTTGCTGGATCCTCTGATTCTCAGGCGAAAAATAGGGCTATCATTGCTGCTTATTCGCAAGAATGATTGGCAACCTACTTTACATTCTCCGATGCTTGGGTTTTTATTTGCCAATGCATTGTTTTTTCATACCATGCCAGTGCTATGACGATTCCATTATTTTTGAGTATGATAAAAATGGTGTTTCTCATTGGTCTGTAATACATGGTAGCTTAGGAGGATTCCAAACTCATAAGGAAAATGGCTCCCAAACACTGCAGATTGACCCTATCATCCATACAATCATTCAATGTCTTCCTCTTTTTCCATATGTGCCTATATTTTCATTTGTGTACCGAGCTTCTTTGATGAACGCTTTAGAGGTGAATGTTAACCAAATCAGAACTTATATTGCAACTTGCAACGTATAATTCTGGCTACAAGAATGGCCACCTATAATTCTACATTAAAGAGGAAGATGCTTGATCTTATCTCCCTGTATTGTCACAAGCAGGGGACTTGCAACAAAAAATTTCCAAGCAGGATGTTGTTTCCTTCTTTGCTTTACTCTATTCGATTTAGAGGTGGAAATGACTTGAAAATTAGGCTGTTGAAATAATTAGAGAAGACCGAGCTCAGACTTCAAATTCTGTGAAGTTGATTCAATATTTTACTACGCTCCCAGCCCGATATAAATCCTCATCCCATGTGACCACAAGTGGAGCAGGAGTGCCTACGATGCCATTTGAGTGAGAATTTTCTTGCTCAAGATGACCAGGGAGCTGAATTTTTCACTAAGCTACGTGGAATCCATTGAATTTGGGTTGAATGGGCCTAGTCCACAAAAAACAACTGTCATTGTTTTTCACCCTAAATTGAAACAAACAACTCTTAGTTGTGGTTCGTTCCAGCAAACAATTTGCATTTTTTTTCACCCTAGATTTAAAAAACAAACAACTCTTAGTTGTCATTACAATGAAGGATGCACACTACGCGCCGTGTTTGCAACCCCAGAAAAGCCCCCCTTCCATGAGAGCCAGTTTAGAAAAAGGGAATAAAATTCAACCTCAAAAACTTACTTCCTCGTTTCTGGAGAAGGATAGCATAGATGCTAAACAAAATATCTAAACTTATAGTCTAGAAGCTAAGTCATGTAGACATTCTGGTCTTCAAACAAAGCATTAGAATGTAAAAATAGGAAAAATGACCAAGAGATTGAAATCCCAACCTGGAAAATGACGTAAATAAAATACACATTGTCCTCGATGTTTTAGTGAATAGTTGCAAAAGAGAATTGAAAATTATTTTAAGTTTTCTTCTGTCACAAATGGATATGATATCCATTTCACAAAGGGGCAATGAAAATGGAAATGACCTTTTGCATCTACTCCTGATCAAATTTTTTTTTTCTTCATTATTTATTTCTATCTAAATATTTATATCTAAAAACTTCAATTTATAACCTATTTATTGCAGAGCCTCAACCAAAAATACGCACACAAATGAAAATTCAACTTAGCACCACAAAACAATTGAAATACATACTTGATCTTAGGACTTCCACACAGAAAGCGACAATTTTTTTTCTCCAGCCACACAATCCACAGGTAAGCTAAATGCACAACTTCCTCACGATACCTTAAACTCCTTGCCGCACATAGGGCAGAGTACAATTTTTTTTTATCAAGGCTTATAACAGTAACGAGAAAGACCAACAAAACACTTAAACGGTGATTCGAAAACTAGAAAATTTAAAAAAAATAAGAGTTTTGTCACAAATGGATATGATATCCATTGTACAAAGGGATGATGACAATGGAAATGACCTTTTGTATCTACTCCTGATCAATTTTTTTTTTGTCTTCATTATTTATTTCTATTTGAATAGCTATATCTAAAAAAATTATTTTCTAACCTATTTATTGCAGAACCTCAACCACAAATACACACACAAATGAATATTCAACTTACCACCACAGAACAATCGAAATACATACTTGATCTCAGGACTTCCACGCAGAAAGCCACAATTTCTTTGCTCCAGCCACACAATCCACAGGTAAGCTAAATGCATAACTTCCTCACGATACCTTCAACTTCTTGCTGCACATAGGGCAGATTCCATATTTTTTTTATCAAGGCTTATAACAGTAACGAGAAAGACCAACAAAACGCTTAAACGATGATTTGAAAACTAGAAAATTTTAAAAAAATAAGAGGAAAATATCTGAAAGTAGATGATAACAGCAGTCAACTTCACAACATATGAATTTACATTTGATGATATTTTTATATGAAAATAAACCAACTTTTTTTTACATATCGCCACTAAAAATAGGTAGCACATAAAGAACTCCGCATACGAAAATATACAGAGGATTGAGCACATTAAGATGCACTATCACTTTAGCAGGGCACAGGTGCTTAAAACTATCCTTGTAGATCTGAGTAGCAACCTGTGGCACACACAACTTGATTTTCTAAAATAATGGATCTGGACCTCACAGTCGAATTGATGTATATAACTATGTAAAATAAAATAACAATGTAAAACCACAGGTTTCAATGTCTATTATGCCCTGGTTAATCTATGTGATCAAAGTCGCTGAAAATTTATTAAAAACCTATACCATATTTATTTAATGCTTGTATTATATTTATTTAATATAATACAGGGCAATAGATATTTTATAACACTTCGTATATATTATCATTAATTTAATAATGAAAGTAAAACAAATTCTTGGGAACGCTGAAGAGCTCGCATGATTTTATAACACTTTGTATATATTGCCATTCATTTAATAATGAAAGTAAAACAAATCCTTGGGAACACTAAAGAGCTCGCATGATGAGAGTTAATTACATATTTTAATGTGTCAAGGAAAATACTCTCAATTTCTGCCTGCACCTTCGAAGTGATTCATATTCTCACTCGATGCGTGGGAGACAATATCTATCGCACCAAAATTCTAGTGATAAAACCCTATCTTCCTGTGATTTCCACACACCCGTTACAAATAGTTATAATTTTTTTCCAATAAAATAGAAGTTTGAGGTCGATGGATTACATTACAATTCGCCATATCATTAACTCCAAATCTCAGATGATATCACAACAACCGTAAATCATCTTTATTATTTTACCATCCACATCATAAATAAATAATAATGAAAGTAAAACAAATCCTTGGGAACGCTGAAGAGCTCGCATGATTTTTTTAGTTGTAAGTAACATCTTTTAAATTTTATAGAAAACCAAACAAATGTAATATGCAGAGTTTCTACTTAATATTTAATAAATAAAAAAACTAATTTACCCTTTCAATCTCTAAACTAACATTTAATAGGATTGTATAGTACCTTCACAAATATCTATGAGCTTTGCAATAACGTGTTGAAGTTCTCAACCAATAAAATTTGAGATAATTACATTAAAATATTTTTAAAAAATCATAAATTTCAATTTATAATGTGTAACGTTGGATAATTTTTAATATTTTTTTGTTTGAAACAGAAACTAATGTCGCTATTAGGCAAAAACTGATGCGTAATACCTGCAAATATCTATCGCACCAAAATTCTAGCAAGAAAACCCTATCTTCCCACGATTGCCACACACCCGTTACAAATAGTTATAATTTTTTTCCAATAAAATATAAGTTTGAGGTTGATGGATTACATTACAATATGCCATATCATTAACTCCAAATCTCAGATGATATCACAACAACCATAAATTGTCTTTATTATTTTACCATCCACATCATAAATAAATAATAATGAAAGTAAAACAAATCCTTGGGAACGTGGAAGAGCTCGCATGATTTTTTTAGTTGTAAGTAACATATTTTTAATTTTATAGAAAACCAAACAAATGTAATATGCAGAGTTTCTACTTAATATTTAATAAAAAAAAACTAATTTACCCTTTCAATCTCTGAACTAACATTTAATAGGATTGTACAGTACCTACACGAATATCTTTTTTTTCAGAGGAAAAAAAACACTGTATATTATATATGCCAGTATATTTGTTCATACATTTCGTTCTCAGCTGTGGTAAACTAGAAAACATCAAGACATCATTGCCACATGTAACTGGTTCACCATTCCTGAGAAAGAAAGAGGTTCACAGTAGAGTGGCAAGTGGAATTTCAGAGAGCAGAGATCTAATAACATAATAAATCAGCAGAAACTGTGTAGTCTCCACCCCTGTATCATAAAAAAAACAAAAACAGATCATTATAAGAGGGCAAAATTTAGATGATATGGTAGCCAAACCTGCAATCATCATTGAGCAAAATTTTTGATGAACATCAACACTTTCAGATTGGCTTGAAGGTCTTCAGGCTCGCTTGATAGATTAGTTTTAGGTACACAGGCTCACTTGTAGGTAGAGAAGAGTTCAAAAAAGAAGAATGGAACTATATATCAGCTACAGGAATATAGCAAAAGTTTTGATGAGCATCAACGCATTCAGACTGGCTTGAAGATCTTCAGGCTCACTTGATAGAGTATTTTTAGGTACACAGGCTCGCTTGCAGGTTGAGAAGAGTTCAAAAAGAAGATTGGAACTATATATCAGCTACAGGAACATTTGTAAAAAGAAAACTCCATATCAGGGCAGGGGGAAAATTTTTTTCCATATAAGAGAACCATCTCTGTAATGAAGAATGTGTATGACTCCATAATCTACTTTGATGCCTTTCTTCGATATTTCATCCACACGCGTGTTGTTTTCTCTGAAAATATGTATGATGGGCGGTTGGTTCAACCTCGCCCATAATTTTTTAGCCCGCTTTAGCCAACCCTATAGTCTTGGATTGGAAAATGTAATGTCACCCTTAATACCATCCACCACCATTCTAAAGTCCCCATAGAAAGTTAAAAGTGGTAAATTTAAGTGGATAGCAGCCAGAAGAGAACCCCAAATTTCCATAATCTCAGCAATGTTATTTGACGCATAACCACCATTCCAACAAAAATGAATCCTTTCTATTTGTGAAATCTTGACCCAAGCTCCACAACCGATGACCCCATCCAAATAGGCCCCGTCGAAAAAGAAAGATGGAATGGAAATTTCATGTGGTTTAATCCGGAGAGAGCCATCAACCAAGTTTTCTTTGACCTTGGGCCTTACGTTTATCCATTTTATGATTGCAGAGTATATATGGGGAATGTTAAAAGAAAAATTGTCAAAAATAAATCTATTCCGAGCCAACCAAACCTCCCAGATGAAGAAAAAAGGAAGATGTTTGAATTTACCCTTCAGCCTTCCCCATTCCTCTGGTGCAGATATGAAGTCCCTCGACACCCACGTTGGATTCATTAGAAAATGAATGAAACACTTCCATAGCCAATAGACATTAGGACAATTGAAAAATAAGTGTATGATAGATTCCTCCTCCTGACAAAAAATTGCACATTTGTTAGGGCCACATTGCCCTCTTTTGATTAGGTTATCCCATGTTAAAATCTTGCCTTTCCACACTAGCCACCCAAAAAAAGTGATCTTGGTAGGAATACCGTGACCCCAGAATTGATAGAATGTGGAGGACAGTTGACCCGCATAATTGTTGAGATTGATGCATTGATAAATGTCTTTTACAATTATAGATTTTTCCTTATTGGGGCCATCCCAGGTAATGGAGTCTCCTTCTGCATCGTAACATAGGCTAGCCCCTCGTAGTATATTAATATATTGATTCCACACCAGAGCCTCATTATCATCTAGGTTTAATTTATTAGCAGATTTAAACACTGGGGCACTAAAGGACCAATATGCAATAACTTGTGAAATGTAAAAAATACCCCTATGGGCAAGGCAATGAATGAGATAGGGTGGGATACCCATATTTCTAGTGATGCCGAAAATCACTTTGGAGCCAATAGGAATACTTCGACCATTACCAAAATGCCATGTTAGTCAGACAACAACATGCCCTAGGACCTTTCCAAAACTCCTCCATATGGCCAAGATATTAGATGGGGTATGAAAATCCTGATTTAGAAGTTGATGCAGAGGATACCCAATAATATATTTGCATTTAAAAATCCCATTCCATATACCCATCCCCTTTATAGTCCGCCAGAAATATTTAACCAACAGAGCATTATTAAAGGTCCTCAAATCTAATATACCCCATCCATCATGTTTTTTAGGATGGCACAAGGTCTCCAGCTTAACTAAATGATATTTATGTTTGCAGTAGACTCCCCCCCATAAAAAGTGAGCAGTGATCTTGTTGATCTCGTCTATAGTCTGTTGCGGCAAATAATAGAGGTGTGCCCAGTAGACCAGCAACTGTGAAAGTACCGCCTGTACCATAATAAGACAACCACTAATGGATAACCATCGTTGAGTCCATTTGCCAAATATTTCCCTGTATCTATCGATTAGCCACCCCCAATCCCGGTTTTTATAAATACAGGGCTTGATAAGATATCCCAGATATTTAAACCCCTCAGTTGCCACCCTGTAATTAACTCCCAAGAACCCTGTAATAAATGAAACTTCTTCCATGTCACCATACTCATATATGAGAATATATTTATGCTTGTTTATGCAAATTCCAGTCGCCGAGCCAAATCTAATTAAAATATAGTGGGTATAGAACCAATGGTTCCTAATAAGAGAGCCAAATAGCAGTATATCATCCACAAATAGTGAATGAGCGGCCGAGATTGTCGCTAAAAATGCAAATCCTTTAATATACCCGTTTTGCTCAGCCTTGTGCATTATCTTGCTGAACCCATCCATGATCAATATGAAAATCATAGGCGATAAAGCACATCCCTGGCGTAAACCCCTGCCCACCTCAAAAAAAATTGTGGGAAGACCATTAATAATCACAACATATCTGACTGAAGTGATGCAAGACATAATCCAACGAATAATGGGAATTGGCAAACCAATCTTAAGAAAAGCCAGGCAGATGTATGACCAGTCAATAGAGTCATAAGCCTTGAATAAATCAATATTCATAACAAGTGCCTCCCTTTTATCAGAGTGCATGGTGTGTAGGACCTCCTGTGCAACTGCTATTGCATCGTGTATAGACCGTACTTTTAGAAAACCATATTGCTTCATTGATATGTGCTGTTCCAGAGTCACCTTTAGACGATTAGCAATGATCTTAGAGGAGATTTTGTATATCAGGTTACATAGAGCAATTGGTCTAAAGTCCACAAAAGTAGATGGGTCCTTTGTTTTTGGTATAAGAGAAATAAAGGTTGAGTAAATATTTGCAGGCATGTGCCCCTAAATCCTGGATTGTTCCACCTCCTTAGTAATCTCGGTTCCCATCAAATAGAAAAAGAACAGATAGAATTTCGAGGGCCAACCGTCAGGTCCAGGACATTTATCAGGGGAGAAGAATTTAAGAACTGAAAGGACCTCATCTTTTGTAATAGGCCTATTTAGATAATTTATGGCCTCATCATCAAACATCCTATGTATATGCTGAAGCATCCAATTCTGATTGTTTGCGCCAATATTCGGGTCTTCTTGATAAAAAGATGAGAAATGTAGATATGCTTCTCATTGAATCTCTGCATTAGTAATAGCATATGACCCATCCAATCTCTTAATCCTCCATATAGCATTCCTGTTTTTCCTATTTGTAGCACTTTTATGGAAAAATTTGGTGTTAATATCCCCTTCCTTTAACCATTGTATCCTGCTCTTAAGCTTCCAGGATATCTCTTCAATATGTAGGATCTCCCTTTTCCTATCCCCCAAATCCTTCAGAATTCTGAATGTGTCCACGTTTGGTACGTTAGAAACCATACCAGAGTATATATCCTTGATCTTATCAGATATAGATAGGAATTTAGCCTTAAGTGCCCTCTTCCTATAGATTTCCCATGTTTTGGATGCTCGTTTGATCTTTTGCATCTTAATATGAAAATTTCCCCAACCTGTCAAATCATGATCCTCTTGTTCTTCATTCCATAGGTATTTGATCATCAGCACATAGTCTCCCTACCTCAGCCAGGCCCTATTAACTTTAAAAGCCATTCCCTTGTTGATTCCTCTGAACTTCCAAGAGAACGTGATAGGCATATGATCAGATATATTAGAAACTAAAATCACTGCTCTAGAGTCAGAAATACAGAGATTGAGATTTTCCTTTATCATGATATGATCAAGTCTTTTTCCAATGAAAGATTCTCCAACCCTTTTATTGCACCATGTAGGAATAAGTGGATCAGGCCTAATATCCATGATATGGTGTGCATGGAACATATCATTCAAAAAACTGGATAATGGGTCCAATCTGGAATGAGGCCCCCATATCTCGTCCACCTGCAGCGTGGAATTAAAATTTCCCATCATAATCAAATTCTACAGAGAAAGAATACCCGAGTTTTGCCTACGGTTCCAGAACGCTGTTCTGTTGAGATATGGTGCGTAAAGATTAACAATGTTGAAGATACCTTCAATACCCCACAAATAACCTGATAAAAGCATTCCTCCAAAAAATTTGTAGGCTTTTAAATCCGCCTTGGCCAGATCCCATATAGCAATGGTTCTGCCCGAGTGTCCATTTGCATCCGCCGCCACCATACACCACCCTGTTTTTAAACTTAAACAAACTTTGATTGCTTTAACGTGACAACATAATGTCTCTTGACATAAAATAATAATAGACTCCATAGTAGAAAACAGGTCCCCGAGGTATTGGATTTTGGAGGCATTGCCAATCCCCCTGATGTTCATGGACAAGATTTGATTCATGGGACCACTTCGTCTGGGTTGCTTTCTCTAAGTGCCCATGGAACCCCAGTATAATTCTCACCCACATCGATTGGAATGTCTGTGAGGTTATTTTCTTCGTCATAGAACAAAGCTACAAATTTTAGTTTCCCCTTGAAATTTTTGTTTCCCACTTTGGACGACTTCCAGATCGTGACATTAGAAGTAGATGGGTGGGGAATGGTAGCATCTATGGTTTAAGGAGGTCTATCAAATACAGTGAGAGCAGTGAGGTCAATGTTAGGATCACCAAGGAGCGATTCAATATCGCTCCCCACTGAGTTCCTAGGGGAGTCCGAGAGAACTACTGGGTTATGAGAGTTGTTAAGATTTTCAGGTGACCATAAACAATCATCGTTTTCTTCTACATTTCTAGCAGAAGATGGTTCGCCCTTAACAAAATTGGTATCTTGGAAAAGTGGCTGGTCATTATCAGAGTTAAGGACATGAGATACAGGGGATCATAGACCATCATTGGAATCATCTACATTCTTCGCCGAAGATGGTACCCCAAGAACATAGTTGGTAGATTGAAAGAGTGGAGGGTCGACATCACAGGTAGGGACCGGAGGTGAGCGAGAAGATTGAGAAAAGGTAGCAGGGGCAGAATTGTAAGGGGACACATATCCTATATTCAGGGGGGACACATTATCATCGGGCGGCAATACACAGAATTGAGATAGAGAAGGTCCAGAGAGACAGGTATCCCAAGCCATATCCACATCAATTTGATTTGTACGATCAGAATATTCATGCGCAGAGACAAATGCATCCTCATCAGAGGTATGAGGGTTACCTGATTCGAGACCACCCGGGGTGCCAGATCTAGCTGTATTATGACACCCACCACCCATGATGGGTATAGCATTCCGGTTATTATGAGGTCGGAACGGACAATTTTCCCGAAGATGGCCGGTCCTATGGAAAATCAGGCAACGAAAAGGGACACCCCAGTAATCAATACGCTGTCGATGCTGTCGATGACCCTAGATAAGATCAACATCCCCAGAAAGCCCACCAACGAAGTCCACTTCCACCAGAAGCCAAGCAATTCTTTTGTCGGATGCCCCAACAATGCTCGGGTCAATGTATTTTGTGCACCCGATAGCATTCCCAATCGCCCGCAACGCATTTAGGGTCCAGAATTCCAACGAAATACTGTGCAATTTAACCCAGATAATCCTACTATGAGGAGCCTCCATCACTGGGTTAAATCCCAGATACCATGGTACCAACTGCATGAAGCTTCGACCCCGCACCCACATTCTGCTTATGATCTTATACACGTCCTTTTCATCCATGAAGTGGATGCTAAACCATCCATTAAGAAGCATACTTATTTGGGTGTGTAACCAATAATGGAATTCCAGTGTTGCTTAATCCATCCTGCCGTATCAACCTCGCCACCATCCGGAAACATCCATCGCGCAATGATAGCCCCTTTCTACAAACTAGCCACCCGACCACATAGGTCGTTGTAGTCCAGGTTGACAACCTTGATATCCATATTGTGTTTGAAAATATTCTTCTTATGCCTACCACGATGGCGATGTTTCTTATAGGGGAAATCCTTCTGACAACCTTGTACATTCACCTCCTAGTCAGGCAAGTGCGAGAAGGCCTGTTTAATAATATGATCATCAATCTGAAATTCCTTTGAATATCTTTGTTCCGCCTCAATAGTCACGGCAATGAACTCCTCATGAGCATATGTATTGGATGTCAATCCAATAGCCAAGTCCTCCATATTGTAGAGCGGGAAAAATGTACACAGAGCAAGATCTATCCTTCAAAGATAGTACACCATCAAATCCCAATATTAACAGCTGACAGTAGATAGAGGACGCAATGAAGAAATAGACAGACCCTCCACCGCCAGAAGTCAAGATTATAGTCCTGACGGGATAAATATGGCAACCCAATTATCAAAATCATGCATAAATTCAATGAGAAAGATGGGCCATATTTGTAATATACCAAGGAAATAACCTATGGTCCATAAATAGCAACTGCCATATTGGATGATAGTACTCCAATATGGTCAGATGAAACCCCGATCTGATGAGGCCCCAGTCAGATTCATAAATAGATCCCTACAGACTGCCGCCACCTTCAGAGAAACGTCACCTTGAGAGAATAATATATGTAATAGAAAAACCTCAATATAAGGACGTTGTCAGTCAGCCTGTCAGGCCGGAGATCCCGGATCATATAGAAACATCTAGGTATCCCATATGCCCAAAAACCAAAAACCCCCTAGATCCCCATAAGAGGTAGTCGTCAATCATAAATAGAATGGATATCAGGATAAATAGGCCTTGTGAAATGCAAAATTGACAGTCGTACATAGTAATGAGGCTGTACCCTCCTATGGACAGTATACCGTCTGAAAATTTTCAAATAATCTGGCCAATACCACCGAGAGTCAGCAGGTAAAGAAACCGCTGGAAAAACCAGTGAGATGAACATGGACCTCATTACCCATGGCAGCAGCCACAACATATACAACCCAAGAAATTTCACCACCTAGACAATAATCGAAAGCCAAAACTTTTTCAAGGTTTAGAAATAATGAAGGAATCTGTCCATTTACACCAGCGCGCATACCATTTGTTATCCCACCAAGAATATTGAAAAACAGAATTAGAAGACAATTCCAAGGTCGAAAGTGACTGGTGTGGACTTACGTCTTCGAGATTTAACATCAGTCGCTACACCGTGTATGGGGCTTCTAAGATTGCTTCAACAATATAAACAAAGACCAGAGCACTATCCACCTTATTGCAATCAATATATACCCTGGATAACTAATTACCAATACGGACCATAATGCTTCATTCCCCCGACCGAGATATTGTTACATTATCATACAAAAACAGTATACCATGGACCCTAATAACCTATATTACCAATCTCAGACCACTCTGCCTCATACCCTAGATAAAGATATGTAACATTATCATACCATGTCCATTTCAGTTTGTGTTGATCACTGGAGCAACATTGTTTCTATGGATCCAGACATCGGATGCTCAGATGAGCGTTACTGCGATCATTGTAGTGTGACATAGAAACACCAGACACACCTCTCCTACATAATTACAAAATCTTGCAAATTTGATGGAGGAAATCTGGTTACCCTTGGGGCATTCAAGTTGAATCCTCCGATCTGCCGCATATCGACTTGTCTGGGTGCACAAAATTGCGAATGCACTGCCACCTACTTTGGGAATTTATCACACCTAAAGTATCTTGTATTGAATGGCTGCTCCAGGTTGGACTGCACGAATATCTATGGGCTTTGAAATAACGTGTTGAAGTTCTCAACCAATAAAATTTGAGATAATTACATTAAAATATTTTTAAAAAATCATAAATTTCAATTTATAATGTGTAACATTGGATAAATTTTTATTTATTTTTGTTTGAAACAAAAACTAATGTCACTATCAGATAAAACCTGATGCGTAATACCTACAGACGACAGGTATAATAACTCCTATAAACATAATTATGTTTTACATAATTATATTTTAATATAATAATTAAAACTAAGATAATTGAATCTTGCGCACTAAACCATTTTTTTGGATGACATTCTTAAAAGGTGAAATCAAAGAATCAATGCCTTCCCGTAAACCATATTTTGGATGACATTTCTTAAAAGGCGCCGTAACATATGTCTGGTGACTTGTGGGCAGAGAGGGTGATAACATTGACAATACTCCATGCTCATATTTTCTTCTTTTGTTTGTGGTTTCCTTTTTCAAATGGTCGAACATCACTCATATTTCCTTATTTGATTTATATTTTAATAATTATTTAATTATATATACATTTTTATTTAATTTATATATTTTTTTATTATAAAAAAAATTCTCGCCTTTCTTAATTTTGAATTTTTTTTATGACATGACATTATCACATGAATTTTATAAGAGAGTTGTCTAACGAGATGGAGGAATTGTCCGGAAGGTCAAAATTGGCTGGAATTCAAGCAATATTTTTTTTAAGAAATCTTACAATAACAATGTTTGAATCATGATTTTGATGGTGGAAATGAATTCAGCACCATCCAAAACCTCTAGGGCACTCAAAATATTAAAGTTTGATAGTTATAACGTGGATTTACAAAAATCCCTACCGGATTTTCTGAAAACCTTACCAGAATTTCCATGATTTTCAGGGTGAAAAAGCAATCTAATGACTACGGCTTTCATAAGTTGATAGTGCCACTAACCTATAACATTCCTTAGACGACATTAAAACTAGATTGAATAATGTCACAATTTCTTATTTTTTTTATAATTTCTTTCTATTAATATATACTTATTATATATATATTTATTACGATTATTAAAATTAATATCCAATATTATTTATGGTATAATTCAATTGGTGATCATCTTGTTATGAAATCATATGTAAAACAAACAAACAAACAAAAAAAACATAAAAATAAAAATAAAAAATTAATATACAATAAAATTGCTTCAACCCTTTTTTTTTTTTACCAAAAACTACTAAAACTTTATATCAATCATAACATTTAAAAACTTATTAAAAGAAATATAAACATTTTTTATTTCATTAATACTCCCCAATCTCAATCTCATATGCAGTGGACGACATTTTTAAACTCGACCTCAAACCTATCTGCATTTTAGATCCTTTAATTGAATCGTTTCTTTAAAGATAGATTTATCAACCCCTCGGATCAGTTTTAATAATAGACCAGCCAATGCTTCAACTAGAAATTACATTACGTTGTTTTCTAAAATTGTCCAACTGGTTAGGTTGGATTCTAAAATTGTTGGAATATGGAAATTGCGTATCATTGTTTGGTCTTTTTCTGTTTTTTTCAAATTGTCCTAACATATTAATTATATTAAAGGTGTTTCTATGATAAGTTTGGTTGGGCAAATTTAACCAATAAGATATGTGTGTTTTTGTCTTCCTCCATCCAAATAAAAATTGACACGAGGCATTGCAACTGTCATGGAATTAGCTAGGAAGTATGTTTCTTTTAAAATTTTCTAAATCCAATTCTAAATTAAAAAACAAAGATTCTACTCTCTAAATTTTAAGATAGTTTGATTTTTTATTAGTTTTTAAATTAATTTATCATAAAATAAAGTTTTATTGGGTTTGGTTGGGCAAATTTGACCAATAAATTTTCGTCCTCCTCCCTCCAAATAAAAAATGACATGTGGAATTGCAACTGTCATGGAATTAGCTAGGAATGTGTTTCCTTTAAATTTTTCTAAATCTCACCCTATATGAAAAAAGAAATATTATAATCTCTAAATTTTCAGGTATTTTATTTTTTCATTGATTTTTAAATTAATTTATCAAAAAATTAAGTTTTATTGAGTTTTGAAAAATAAATATATAAAAATTTGGCGGTATGTTCTTGTCTGTAAAACCAAAGATAACCATTCTATCCCTTTAGAAAACTGAAACAACTATCTTAAGAAGTTGTATGACTCTCTGAATACTATGGGCACCACCTTAATCACTCCAATTAAGGACGATGTATTCTCTCTTGACGACATTGAGTCTAGTATTAATAAGCTCGATAATGGGAAAGCTAAATATATTGAAGGATACCAAGATGAGATCCTTAAAATGGGAAGATCTATCCTCATTCTTTATCTCCACAAGCTTCTCAATTTGGCTGTAACACATGGCTTCCCTCGGCTTTGGATGCAAAGCCTTATTGTACCTATATTTAAAAATGAGGACAAGAGTGTTCCATCTAACTACAGGACCATTATGGTTAGGCATATCTTGGGCAAGCTTTATGGGCTCATTTTGGAGAAGAAGCTTAGCCTTTGGCTTTAAAGCCAGGGAAAAAGAGATAAATGAAAAGCTGGTTTTAGGAGACATCACTCGAATATTGACCATCTGGTCACTCTTAGAATCATTGCAGAGGAATGTCGCAATAGTAAAGACGATCTATTCTATTGCTGGACATTAGAAAATCTTTTGACATTGTTCCTCAACATAAACTTTGGGAGAGACTTAAATTGATCAAGGTCCCTCCTGAGCTGAGGATCGCTGTGATCCGTCTTTACGAGACCATCACTGCCAAGCTTAAGACCAACAAGAGTTGGTCTAAAGACATTAAATGCAATATCAGAGTTAAGAAAAGGTGTCCCCTATCCCCTACCCTTTTTGGCATATACATCAATAAGCGAGAAGAGTATCTGGAATCTGCGGGGTGCAAGGGCACCGAGCTTGCTAGTGTTCTCATTACTCTTCTCCTCTATGTCGATGATATTGTTCTTATTGCAAAAATCCATGATGACCTTGACAAACAGATCCAGATTCTTCATGACTACTACTCCAAGATGGGTATGACAGTTAATACCAACAAGACTAAAGTCATGATCATTAAATCCAAAAATATCACCCATGGTAGTTTCGTGTATAATAACCAATGCTTAGATCAAGTTTCTTCTTATAAGTATTTGGGCATTGACTTCCCTCATCATCTAAACTGGAATTATAGCATCGAGAAAAGGATCATTGTGGGCTGGAAATCTTATTATGAGCTTAAAAAAATTGTAAGTTGGTCAATCTTTACATTTGAAGTAAAAAGAGGTTCCTCTTTGAGACCCTTTTCAACCCTGTTATCTTATACGGATGTGAAGTTTGGGGTTGCAGTATATCCAGAGAGTCATGGAGGAAGATTGAGATGATTCAAAAGCAATTCATAACCTACAACCTTAAGATCACGAGAAATTCTCCCTATCTTATCCTCTTGATCGAATCTGATTTGTCACCCATTGAAAGTACGACTATGTTTAGATATCTAATGTATAAGAAGAATCTTGAAAACATGGAATAAAAAAAGCTCCCTAAAATTGCTTCTAAATGTAGTCAAAACCCTCACCTTCACCTCAAGCATGGGTGGCATAAGGATTCCCAATCATGGCTCAAAAATTGGGCAATTAATGAGGAGCTAAGTATGGGAAGAAAAGATAATATAAAAAATACTATTACTTTCAAGTTTAAGGACAAGTTGTGGGAGGATCAGGAGCTGGAGGGTAAAAGGATGCTAAGATACTATGAGGAAGTGATCAACCCCACCCTTGATAATTAGAATTATCTCTCTGTGTTGTCCAACAATAAGAAGAAAATGAACATCGCTAAGATAAGAACTAATTCCCATAAGCTTTGGAGTGAGACTGGGCGGTGGTCTATTCCCAAGACCCCTTGGAACGATAGAATCTGTCAGATTTGCGATTCTAAGCAGGTGGAAGATGAAACACACTTCCTTTTAAACTGTCAGACTCTCATTCACATTCGCTCTCAATTCCCTACCATCTGCCACACTTCCAATCTTCTTGACCTATTAAGCCAACCCACATATAGCGATCTTGGAGCACATATTTCCCTTCTCTTTGACCATAGAAACAACATTTTGAAGAATCAAACTTAGATTCTTTCTCCTCTCTTAAGGTCTGGTAGTCTGCATTGGTCTTAACGGATGGTAACTATCATCATCATCATCATAAGAATAAAAAACTCAATATTTATTATATAAAATTTTAATATATATTATTAATATATAAGTATTTTTGATAAGTGGCACTCTTTAAAGTTTTCTAAATCTCATCCTAAATGAAAAAAGAAATATTATAACCTCTAAATCTTGATATATTTTGATTTTTCATTGGTTTCTAAGTTAATTTATTATAAAATTAAGTTTTATTGGGTTTTAAAAAATAAATCTATAAAAATATTAGAATAATAATTTATTTATTTAAATATTTTAAAGTCAATTTATAACCAAATTTATAATATTTATTATAAAAAATTATAATATATATATATATATATTATTAATAATATATAAGTATTTTTTATTATTTTATTTCGATTATACTATATCATGATATCGATAAAAGGGAACATAAAGATTTAGCAACAGTGAAGAACGATGCAAAGATGTGATGGAGCTTTAGCTAGAACGACCCAAAGATGTGATGGAGATTTGCTAGAGTGTAAGAAAATTTTTAATTCTTGTAGATTAATCATGGTGTAATGTCGCTTTTGTGCCGCCTTCTTTTAATCAATCTGATGGATTGGATGTGCTTATAATCTATCAAAGCTTTGGCCAAAATCAATGCTATTGGTGTTGCTTACTACAAAATGGAAAATTATGGGGACTTGGACGGTGATTTGAAGCATTCAAGGATTGATAGTTTTATTCACAAGTCCAAGCCTCAGATCATAGAGGGTGTGCTTGGGATTTCACAGGCACAACTTAGAAATTGGTTGGTGAATTCAAGATTGTCTACTTTAGAAGATAACTCCTATTCCAAAAACAAATTATGTAATTGCAGTCACCACAGGTGAGATGTGCTACCCATTTCGCTTAAATTTCTTTTTTTTCTTCTAAAAGGACTTTTACATTATCATGGTTCCCATATTTACAAAACATATAACCTAGAAGTTCAAAACTAGCATGGAATTGAACTTAACAAGAAAATGATTAATTAAATTAGATCATTTTTCTTGGAAGAGTGTTAAATTAGTTCCACCTCCTCTATTTTTATTCACATTCCTCTTGCTTCGACACTGGACTGTACCGAAAGAACTAACAATGACGTCTTTTTGAATACCAAAAATGCCTTTCAACCCTAATAGTAGCCTAATTCTTCTCATCAGTCGTTAAAATATAATAGGTGGAGTCCTTTTCAGAGATTTGTATGCCCCTTTCTAACGTCTCTGAGTGGATTTAGATATATGTCCTCTACATATTCTTATCGAGAAGAATTTTTTTGCACTCATAGAAACGATTAAAAATGCTTGCATTAGAGTGAGTGGCAAGATAATCATCCCAAATATTCTATTCCTTGGGCATACCATTGCAACTTTAGGGGAAATTTCTAGTTTTAATTTTAAACGAATTAACTAGTTACATTGGTGTTGGAAGTAATGCTTCCTTGTCAAGTGTGGTTGTCATCATGAGTCCCTAGGCATCATTATAGAATATGTTGATTCCTATGTGTGAGTCATAGTCATGATCTAGATGTCTTGAATTCAGTGATTTGTGTCATATATATTTGTATATGATGTGATTAGTAATATCAAGCATTTTGGTGTTGTGAGCGTATAATCACTCTCTCTGCTCTCTCTCTACTTTCTAACATGGTATTAGAGCCTGTTCTGGCTTGATTCCCTTACGGGAAGGCCAAAAAAATGTGAGAGAGGCTTGAGTTTATTACTATGTAAATAAATAAGGTAGGAAAGTGTTTGATATATTGTTTGTGTGAGTGTAAATTTTATGTTTGTGTGTAGACTTGTTTGCAGTGTATATTTGATGAGGTAGAGGCACTGGAAGTTTAATTATTATCTAGCTTCCTTCCACAGTTTTTCCTTTGCGTCCATGTCAGTGGGCCATCAACGTAGATCTGAGTTTAGTGTGTGTAAAATACATAAAAAATCACAACAATATCACTCCTGAAGAGGAGCATTTGATTGTCAAAATCCATTTTTGGAACACTTCTGTTTGTGGTATCTGGTAGGAAGTGGATTACATCAGACTTGGTGCTCGTCCTCTTCAAGGTTGCCAGAAATTGGGTTTTTATGGATGGATATCCGTCATGCATGGAATAAAAGTTGCTCAATAGATTTTTGAAAAAGGAGCTTTTTGGTTCAATGATATTTTTTTGATCAGATCTAACCAGAGTTAGACCCTTTGATCCGTGGTGTTGTGCAACATGATCCTGTTGAGAAAATAATCTCGCCGTTGGCCGACTGCCTATACCCACAACCAAAAAATCATTCTATCCCAAATTATATATTCATACATTTTTTCTTTTTGGTAGCGGATGTCGTTTCAAGAGCCATTTTTAACCTAAGTCACCTGATACAGGGATTCAAGATTCGATGGATACGAGGATTCAAGAATCGGATTTGGGACATGGTGACCCTCATAATAGGACACCTCCGGATACCTTATATATTATATATATATATATATATATATATATATATATATATATATATATATATATATATATATATATATATATATATATATATATATATATATATATATATATATATATAGAGAGAGAGAGAGAGAGAGAGAGAGAGAGAGAGAGAGATAAAAAAAATTAGATATTTTTACACAAATCACACAACTCCATGACTAAACAAAGGTTTGGGTGATCCAGGCACTGCACACAGATAACATTAGATGTATTGATAAAGAGATATCGTATATTGTCATCGATACATACAATTTACAAATATACCTATATTAAAGGTGATAATGGATACTGGGATGCTTCTCATCAAGTCATCAGAATAAAAAATTGTTAAATAAGTACGCTACAAATGGAAAATAGAAATAAAAAATACAAAACAAATACAGTCTACAAGTCTAAAAGGCTACAAGCCCGAAGCCTCAATGAGTCAGAGTCAATGATTCATCAATCCTCATCATCATAATCAACATCATTGTCCTCATCCTAATCATCATGCTCACCACTGCTCTCCTCTGCTACATCCTCCTCCTTTTTCATCTCTGCATCTGTTGGTGTAGAGGATGGCGCCTCTACTATGTCGGCATCATCAAATGTGACAGACTCTAGCACTAGCAAATTGAGATCCAAGTTGGCCAATGCCAACTCAACACTATTTTCCAGACCCATATCACCAAGAAAGACATCCCACATATTTGTCTTTCCCTTCAACAAATCCTCCCTCTGCCTTTAGATGAGATGAAGGTTGGTGTGCACATACACCATTGTATCTGCCCTAGATTTCTCAAGCCTGCTCTTCTTCACACTATACAAATTCCCATATGTTCTCCAATTCCTTTTGCAACAAGAGGATGAAGTCACTTGAGAGAGGAGCCTCATGGATAACTGTTGTAGAGGAGGGCTTCTTGCCCCATGAGTTTCCCACTAAGAATAGGGATTCTTAGCCCCCCTGTCTCGAATCACATCATAGCCTGCAAATTTCCCAGTGCCAGTGGAAAACTCTACAAAGGAATCCTCCACCTCATCAAGGGATACCCTCAACTGAAAAATCATCCTGAATGCATCTTTCCTCCCCTGTGAGATTTCACCATCCATGTGAGGAGGGAATCTGCGGGAAGGTCCACCATTCAGCCACTCATGGCTGTTGTATTTTAGGTTCAAGGAGCGAGCCAACAATGTAAAGGTGTGAAATTCTTATACCATATACTGATAAGAATATCCTGTATGCTAGTGAAGAAGGCCTCTATTGATGTATCATACTCTAGGCACTGACTCTGTGAAAAAATGGTCATCATAGACTCAATCATGGAATCCCACCCTCATAAACCTCTCCTAAGATGGTGTTGGAATAGGGTATCCTAAAAAGTTGCGAAACTGGTCCATTTTGAATATTTTTTATTAGATTTAGTCTAGCACAGGGGTTTTGGGGTGGGTCAAAGCCCCGAACGCATTGTAATGGGTAAAAGGGTAAAGTAGGGGTTTGAAAACCACAGTTTGCAGGCCATAAGAAAGTCTAGGCTAGATTTTTATAAATAGAGGAGCATTTTGTATTGTAAAGAACAAGAATGATGAGCTATTGATGTGAATTGTTGTTTAACTATCTGTCTGGGTTTTGGGGAAAGGACTCCTACTGGCTGTGTGCGCGGAGATCCAAGTTCAGCTGTGTGTGGACCCTGCTGTTGTGTGCGCAGGTTGGGAAGGGAATTGTAAGGAAGAATTGATGAATGAATGAATAAGAAGGATTGATGGAGAACTGATTCTGTGAGTAATCTTGTGCGAATTGTTGGTAATCGCTGTATTGTGCATTTTCTGTATTTAAGCTGCGAAGATCTGTGTAGGTGTGTTTCTGGATCTGGATCTATTCTATTCTATTTATATAATGTTGTGTTAAATTCATAAAAACATATTTACAGACATTTCACTTTGTCAGACGGGTAAAAACTCAAGTATAGGCTGCTTTTCACCCTCGCGTCACTTTCCTTGCTACCTCACTGCTACTTCAGGTATTTGGTCATGTCCCTTTCATTATTTCCCTTTTACTATTTGTCCAAATTATCATGGAAAAAATGAAACGCTCCACTCCCAAAACCCCTCAAGCTTGCGAGGTCAGGACTGCTCTTAGACCTAAACCCCTCACTGATGCTCACTCCTAGCTCTACGACCCAGTCTACCCCTTCAATGTAGCCCACATTAGGGGCGAGCTCTTTGATTTTCAGCGAAGGGGTGAAGATGTGTTTAGAGTCATTGATTCAGGGCTTTATTACCAAATTTCCCTGACAGCCCATCCATTCCCAGAGTGTATTGTCTAGCTTGGGGAGGCCTACATTGAGTGTAAGGACATCTTCCTTTTCACTGAGGGGGTCAATATTCTTGAGATTACTCCCCAACTCATCATAAAATCCCTATGTTATCCTCCCGCCCAAGACTGTGTCAAGTTCACCGAAGTCACTCTCTCCTGCCATTTCTCAAATCAACCCTTGGAAAAACAGAATGGTTTCCTCGATCTCATCTCTGATTCATGTCTATCCGCTCTCCCTCACGCAGCGTCTATTCCATTGTCACTATTCCGTAATAATATACAACCTATTTTAGCTGTCATTTCGGGAATGCTGGGGTTTGAAAATGTCGATAGGGTGACTAAGGCAGGTTTAGGGTTTCTATGGCTCATGATGCAGGCTGAGATCTTTTTGGATATCCCCACCTTTCTTGCCTCAGCTATCAAAGGAAAATTCCAAGATATGTCTTCCTTTTTCTCTTTCAAATATTGCTCCCTGTTTTTCTACTTATTCTTATTTGAGCATGTGGATAAGTTTGAAGGTCTAGGCCTGAACAGGTTCTCCAAGAGAAACACTAAACCCAAATCTATTTTCAATTGGACTCCGAAAGTTTGCTAACATTCAGAGGGGAAGGGTTATGAGAAATTCGTTATTGATTTCATGTCCATAGTCTATGCTATCATACACGATAGCTCCCCACCCAGAATTTTTCCTGAGCAAAAAGAATGGCTCCAGTTTAGTGAAACAGATTGTATAGGTGATTGGTACCTGTTCAAAGATCACACCAAGATCAGGGCCTATGGTGCTAAAGTGCCTCCTTATCACTTGATAGTGTTCCCATCCATGGGGATTTTCACCCTCGATTTCATCTGTCAGTTCATAAGTACCGACCAAGCCCACTTCATGCCCGCGAAAAAGGGATACATCTTCAGGCTCCCAAATTATGTAGGCCCTTTCACCATTAATTCAAGGCATGCCCTCTCCATTGTGGAAAGGATGTTGCAGGAGATGAATTTCCCGAAGGGATATGTCTGGCACTATGATCCTAAGGGGTTTATCACACACAGGAATAAGAAGATTAAATCCATAGCATATGCGCATGAACTTAGGCCTCTTATTGAATGGAAAGCTAACTGTGATTCGTGGCCTTTGGATACAGAGATGGAGGCTGAATCCCTAGATGCTGAAGGAAAAGGAGACAATGTACTCGGTGAGGCAGAAGGGCTGGAACAGGGAAACCCCTAGGTTATTCAAGGGTTCATGGAGGAGGAAGAGGAAGGACACCCCATCGAAAGGCAAAGGACTGAAGGGCCCGAGGACCTAGACACCGAATATCCTGATGACGATATCTCCTTGCTCAGGGATCAAGGCAAAGATAGACCAGGCTTCCTACTCTCCTATGATTCGC
Source organism: Pinus albicaulis (assembly GCA_034641835.2). Lineage (NCBI taxonomy): Eukaryota > Viridiplantae > Streptophyta > Pinopsida > Pinales > Pinaceae > Pinus > Pinus albicaulis. Next base: position 19,924,952 of record CM076571.1, read on the forward strand.
CTCCTCTTCAGCACCTTCAGAGTTGTCACATGTTTTCACATTGGGAAAATTTGATGTAAGGGAACAGATCAAGGCCAAGAACAAATTCACAAGAGAGAAGCTAAGACCTGAATTGTCTCAGTTTGTAGACAAGCATCATACCAGGCTCTCCTCAGTCGTGGATATGGATAAATATCAACTCATATTGGATATCAAACATTCAACCTCTCATCCCTTACCCCTGGGATCCCAGTACAAAGCTCTGGAAATAATTTTGAACTTGGCTTCCATCCCCCTGCCTCAAATTGAATTTGCGCTAGTGCATCGGGGACATGGTACAGACTGAAGTAGTAAAACATATAGTCACCCTGGAGAGGGTTGAAAGGAGATTGGCTCAGGTGAAGGCCACCTAACAAAGGGAAAGAGAAAGTGATAAAGTCGTTTCTTCTCAGCTAGAGGACTGCAAAAATTTGATAAGAGGAAAGGGAGTTGATGCCAATTCAACTTTATGAGATCTTCTCAGTAAATCAGAGTTGGAGGTACAGGAATTGAGGCTAAAATTGATTATCTCTTGCTCTGAACATATTCAAACCGAGGAACTTGTCAGGGTCGAAAAGGAAAAAGCAGTCCTCGCTAATTCCCTCGCTCAAAAGGATGAAGAGATTGCTCAAAAGGATAAGGAGATCGCGGGACTAAAGGAGAGCTTGTCAGAGCTACAACTTAAGTGGGGTGAACATACATGTGTAGTTCCTGTAGTAGAGGATCCAAAAAGTGCTCCAGAACAGTTAACCAAGGCTCTGGCAGATCTAAGGATGTCATAAGATGAAACATGCACCACCCACCAACTCCTAGACGAGGTGAAGGCTGCATACTTAGAGAATCAAAATATGGTCTCATCCCTACAGAAAGAGGTAGAGAACCTTCACAAGGAAGCCCAGGGACATGAGAATTGTATCAAAGAATTTAAAGCACAACTTAAAGGTAATATGTCATTGGTATAGGTTAGGAAAATGGTCTAGGGAGAGATCATAACAGAAGTCAAAGAGCATTAGGAGCTCCTCATGTTGACCAACGACTAGAAGAACGATATTCGAGAGTATAAGGTACAACTAGAGGTCATCCGCAGGGAAGGAGAAGAGAAGGAAACAACAACAAGGAGATCTGTCAGGTAAATTAATGAATTCCCATATGAAGAGTTGAGCACCCAGGGAGTGGTTGACCATTTCAGGACTATCATTATTATGCGAAATTATGAATTATGGATAAAATGCATTCCCTAAATGTGGTGCTATGCATTTATAACAACAGATCAAAGACTCTGCAGATACTTTTCCTAATAGTAAATAGACACACAAAAATATGGAGAAACTTACTTGGATTCAAAGCGCTTCCTATTCTCCTTTTGTCACTCTTGATGTAGCTTCCAATCCAAGCTTGATTTCTAGACTAGTTCCTGCAAGTATAAACACTAAACAGAAAAGAGATTGTAATATACAAATGGTTATTCACTTTAATCAGTTAAATCAATGAAACATGAAACAAATACATTAAATAATAATTCATAATATGAAAGACATAAGCTTATACAGATACATATGTGGGAAATTAATCAAAAATATTTATTAACGGATAGAAGGGGAGGTTAAAATCAGCGATTGATTTGATGTCACCAACTCCAGCATCATCCCAGCCTCATCAAAATGAACATCTCTCCAGTAGCATATCACTCAAATCAAACCCTCAATTGAGATTCCAACAACATTTCTCTACCAAATTTCTTCCTTTTTCAAGCACTAGGATTTGTGCTCAATTTATAGATGAGTTGAAGGTAGTTTCACAATAAATGAATTTCTAATAATAGGAAAGACATGTTTCCCATCTCAGAGGTGTTGAATGGACACATGGATTCAAAGTTTGACACATATGCACTCTTCTAGAAGGTACTGACCATGTGGAGATTCTGGAACAAAGAGAATTTCGCTCCCAATTGACCAACACATCCTTGAGTGTCGGGAATTTCTTTGCAGAGCACCCTTGAATGGAGTTAGTTGCATATGAAAAGTTGTTAGTCCCTTGAGATACTACGTTGGTGAGCTCATAGGCTATTTAACATGTACTTCAAATCTTAGAAAACTTGCAATGGAAGTCATGGATGATTTGTTCTTGTTCTTTTTCTTATGGAATGTAGCAACTAAAATGATAGGGAATGATAAACCATATTCATTGGTTCTGGGGATGATTCCCAGTTTAACCAGGTCATTGGGAATGGTGCCCAAATTGACCTATAACAATTCCCCCCTAAAGCATGAATTCAGAATAATAATAACAATATTTTTTGAATGAGATGCTTTACACTATGATGGGCTGGAGCTGAAGCGGAGTGGTGACCTGCATCAATCTTACAATACATTACATCATGATATATCTTGTTGATCACGAATTGTTGAGGGAAGGCATTCCCATGCTCAACACATAGACTATCTAATAACATGTACATAGTTCAAAAAGTCGTCTACATTGGAATGTTTCCCAATACAGACATGCCTACAGATACAGGCCCATGTTCGAATGACGATCTGTATGTAAGGTCACCATACAGATGATGTGTACAAAAATCCTAAAATCACAGCCCAGATGGCTGAAACTAGATCCGGGGTCTTCTTCTCTCATTCACTCGATCATTCGAGTACAAGTCTAGCCATGCGAATATATTATTTGTAGTTGAACATGGTAAGGCATCATTTGATTACCATCCAATGATGTGAGTTGTTAACAAATGCGAGAGAACCACCATTAATGTCAATGGCCCTCAAGGTGCTGTAGTAAATTTCTTAAGGTGTTAATAGATGATTTGATGTCGAATGCCAAACAAAATATTTCGGTCAAAAGTCCGGAAGTGAGGATCTCGTCGATGTTGTAACAAGCCTCATGGTACTGGAAGATGATGTTTCTAAGTAAACTTCCTACATGGTGATTTTTCATCGACGATAATCTACTTTATTACGAAATAGGAGTTACTGATTTCAGAGAGAAATTATGACTTGATATATCAATTTTCAGGGATGACTGTCATGAGAATGAAGGTTTATGAGTATTGCAGAAGGATGAGTATTCACTGGATGATTCTCTTAAACATATTGGCAACACTAAAATGAGTTGGCAGCATTGACCCAAAACCAAAGCGAAGGTATGATGAACCATAGGTGTTAAACACCATGTTAAACACACACATGGTGTGGAGAAGAATAAACACACACACACAAGAGACTCAACACACAATGAATGATAAGCTTGTAGCTCTCTTATTTTTCCATTATACATGATGTACATTTATACTACAATGGTGTGACTCTTGGTTTCACATTCCAAGGTCACTTGGACTCCATTGTGAATTTTCACATTCCACATCTACCCATGGAGGATTAGGTGTTCCAACATCCCTCCTTAATCCGAAGGGCTATGTGTGAGTCCAAGAAGAGAGTTGTAATAAAAATATGCAAAGTATACATGGCAGCACTTGGGCTGAATCAACTCTCTGAAATGTTGGAAAAAAGAGGTGGTTTAATAATGACCACCAACACTGGAACGCAATACTTGTTGCAGTTCCCGAAACTCTTCCAAAACTGGCAAGAAGCTGAAAGCTTTTGCTAGAGGAATTTTCCCTCATAAAAAAGGGAGACCTTCAACCTAAAAGAAGGGAGGTTTACTACCTGTGATGTTTTTAGGATTACCAACAACTCTGGAATGCTTGAAGTATTTCCTGGAACTCAACCAAAGCTGGCAAGAAGCTGAAGGCTTCTGCTAGAGGAAGTGTTCCTCATATATGAAAGGGAGACCTTCAACCTAAAAGAAGGGAGGTCTACTGCCTGTGATGGTTTTAGGTTTTCCACCAACCAAAGATGATGGTTTAAGGTTGTCCACCAACCAAAGGCATGCTCATGGGCATCCGTGTCTCTGGCTACATCTCTGAATCTAGAATGACAAATTGTGGCTCAGGCTCACTTGAACTGTTGTGTCTCTGGCTACAACTCTGAACATGGAATGAGAGATTGTGGCTTAGGCTCGCTTGATCTGACGTCAAAGCTTGTACATGACCACCATTTTCCCCCCTGTCAGGGACAAGGTGAATTGATGGCGAAAACTCAACTGCAATTTTGTTCAATATCTGTGAACAAGTTCTGACATGTGTCTTAAACATCTTCTTGGCTGCTGATGCCCATTGCCAAGAAGCGATCCATCCAAGATGAATCTTTGTTCTTGCAGGAGGATTGTTTCTGAAGCATATGTGTGAAGAATGAGTGTGCCGACCACAGTGCTTGCATGGGTGAAGATAAAAACAATGATCTTTCATATGGCCAACTCGATCACAATGTTGGCATTTTACACTCTGTTGTTGTTGTTGTGGAGCAGGATCTGGAATAGCTGTAGGTGAATTGTCATACAAGAATCCGACACTCTGAAATATGATGGGCTTGGTGTAGTCTGGAACATGAAAGGACACATCCTTGTCATATCCAAGACCAGTTTGGTGCTGCTTGTGGACAAGCTCTTCCCAAGGTCTAATGATGGGCTTGAGAAGTGCAGGTTGCGTTGCTGCATCTATATGTAAATCTGCTCTAGTACAAGGAACTGAATGGGAATCAACTACAAATTTACTGACTTGCTGCTGATGGGAGTCTTTCACAATGTTCTGAATAGAAACAGGTTCAGAATGGTGACTTTTTTGCTGAAGTTCATCTCGCTAAAGCTGAGATTCCAACTGCAAAAACTCAATCTTTTCTTGTGCATCTTACAAACAAATTTGAATGTTACAAAGAGCATTCTTGCTCATTTTTATCATATCATCAACATTGGAATGAATGAGGTTATTCAACAAAATTAATGCCTCATTTATTTAGCCATTTTTCAACAACTTAGGCTCAAAAAATGAAAGGGTGTCAGCTTCAACCGAAAATGCACCCATTTACAATGTGATGCAACTTAATTTCAATAAATACAAATGACTCAAGAGAACTTCCAACTATGGAAATCTCAAAGTACAAAATCTGCTCCTCAAATGATGGAGGGCAATCAACAATTTTTCCAACAACTCAAATTTACACTTCAAATCTTGATTGCAACTATGAAGAAGAAATATCCACTCACAATACAATGTCAACTTAATACAATATTTCTGCAAAATATTTGTATGAATGTGCAGAAAAAACAACTATGCAAGAGGTCTTTAAGGTAGCTAATTTTCCTTCTTCAAAAAGCTGTTTTTCATCAAGAACAACTCGTCTTCACATGTCAATATTTTTTTTTAGAAAAAGTCACCCTTATGTCAATGCCACAAATCACAATGCAAAACTGCAATTTTATCTATGTGTACTATCCATTTACTGATATGTCATTTTCTCTTTGTTGTTGTTCATTTTCTCTCTCTGCTCTTCCTCTCTTCCTCTCTCTCCGCTGTTTTTTTTTTTTTTTAATTAATTAAAAAATGAATTAATTGAAATGGGAATTAATTAAAAGGGGAAGGGGGATTTTTAATATTAAAAAAATAAAAATGGGATTGGAGGGGGTTTAATTACAATTGTGGGAGGGGAATTAAAAGGGATAGGGAATTTAAAAGAAAAAGGAAAAAGGTAGAATAGGGAGGGGAATTAAATAGAAAATTTAAATGGGATAGGATTGATTTTTTTTCTTTTTTTCTTTTTTTTTTTATTATAAAAGGGAGGAATTTAAAAATAAAAAATTTAAATTTAAAAAATGGAAAGGAGGGATTAATTAAAAGGGAGGGGGGGGCGGTTTAATTAAAAAAAAATTTAAAAATATAAGAAACGAATTTAAAAGAGGGAAAGGTATTTGAGTAATGGGAAGGTCGAAAGGCCGTGAGGCTAAGGGGGAAGGTGGGCTGGCCAAAGGCCGTGGGGAAACGTGTGTATGAGCGAGTGTCGACAAGTGGGGGCAGAGACCACGGGGGAGTGAGGGGGTGGGTCGAGCGCGTGGGGAGGCGGCGGTAGCAGGGGAGGGGGATGGGCTCGATAGGGCGAGGGTAGAGTGGATGGGAGTGATAAGGGTCGTGAGGCTTGGGGAGAGAGCGAGTGCGTAGTGGGTCGGGTAGGGGAGAAATGTGAAGTGTGGCAGTGTGCAGGTGGGGGCGCGTGCGGAGTAGGACGGGGTTGGGGGTTGGATTGGGAGCAGGTAGTTGGGTAGGGAGATTTATTAAAAAGGGGGATTAGAATTAAGGAGTAGGGAGTGTAGGAGCGTTTTTTTTTATTTTTATATGTAAAAACAGCAGAGAGGAGATTCCATTTTAAAACAGCTGGCAAAAATTGCAGAAATGAGGGCAACAATAAAAATTTCAAGTACTGAAATACAACAACAGATTGTAGAAATTGCCAATAAAACTCAGAAATTTTTCCAATAACCCAGCAGCAGAGAATATTTTCCAGCAGCTCCCAGAATTGTAGAAATTTTTTTAATGGAAAAACTCAGAAATTTTTCTTTCAGAAACCAACTTTGAAACACTATTTTCCAACAGTTCTTTAATGCATAAATTAATAGGCAGAAATTGTAGGAAGAAATCAGAATGAAAACCTTTAGATGCGCAGCGCTGCTTTTCTTCAAAACCATTGCTGCTCTTCTTCAAAACACCTTTCTGAATGCGGCAAAATGTCTGCTGCAGAAACTCTCTAAACGCTGCAAAAATGCCAAAAAAAATTTCAGATATGCACAAGCCATAAACAAAAATGACTCACTTGATGTTGAGCTGGTTATGAACGTATCAGCTCTGATACCATGTTAGACACACACATGGTGTGGAGAAGAATAAACACACACACACAAGAGACTCAACACACAATGAAGGATAAGCTTGTAGCTCTCTTATTTTTCCATTATACATGATGTACATTTATACTACAATGGTGTTACTCTTGGTTTCACATTCCAAGGTCACTTGGACTCCATTGTGACTTTTCGCATTCCACGCCTACCCATGGAGGATTAGGTGTTCCAACAATAGGTATGAATGAACCGTCAAGAATATTACCCAACCCAAACAATGACAGTGATGGAGTGAAGTGTCATGTTCAAGAGTGACCTGCGACTGTAAAAAGTTCTGTTCACTTTCCCAAAAGTTATTTATTTTTTTAAACAAGCTTGAGGAGGATAACATATGCTTGATCTATAATTCAACACTTTAGGTGAATAATGTATCACTATTTAATAATTTAACGAGTCGAGCGATGAATGAAACTCGATTCTTGCCATGATCAAGACGCTTGTCACTATTTTATTTTTAATGAGCCTAATGATAGTGATAACCCGGTCCTTTTTCATATTTAGAGAGTTTGAAAAATAGGATGAAAGAAAAATCCATAAGTAATTTTTCGTAAAGTTGTCGCTCAGACCCGAAAAAGTGTAATATAAAATTTGAGAGAACCTCCTAGCCATGTTCGACTAAGGCATTCCTTTTTCGTAAATAATCTATCTCAGTCTAGAAAAGGCTTTAACTTATGTCGAGTAGATATCAATTCATTTACTTTTACGATCTCGAAAAGACAAGTGCTTGATAATATTTTCACATTATCGGAGTCTGAAAAGAGCTAAAAGTAGACTCCAAGGGTTCCTTTTTCAATGTTATCGAAGCTCGAAAAAGAGATAAAAGTGTGCTTCAAGTCCTTTTTCATTTTTAACAAAGCTCGAAAAATAAGGATAAAAGTATGCTTTGTGGTCAAATCATTCTTGAAATAAATCTGCACGACTAATCTACTTGTCATTTGTAAAACCTATTCAGAACAACATCGAATGGATTAAAAATACCCGTTTCATGATAAAAATAGAATAAAACTATATATTCACAGCAATAAATATGATGTTCAAATAATAAAATGACTAATTAAAAGAGTTTTACCATTTGAAAGTTACCATTTGTATTTTGGAGCTCTGAACCTGTTTTTACCCCCAAACTCCATCCGTTTATTGGGTGCAATTGGTAAGAATGTTTTGAATGCCCCCTCCAAGAGCACATGTTGAATGCCCCCTGCAAGAGCAGATGCCCCCCAAGCTTCATTTCATTCACCTAAGTAGATTACAAGTTACTAATAGCTGGATGGAATGAAGGTTCATTATAGGGGAGGATTTTTTTCATTTTTTAACGAGCGTGACACATGAAACGAACTATGCTCATGGCTTGTTTCATTTTTTAACGAGGTTGACACAGTAAAAGAACTATCCTCATGAATCTGTTTCATTTTTTAATGAGGTTGACACAAAAAAAGAACCATCCTCATTGTGCAGTCAAACCAGTGAGTGTGTGCTAAAATGATAAGTTATAGCATGTGTTGACGGGTCTTCTCCAGGGTTTCCATTTAATTTTGGAATTTTTGAGGGTAATTTCTATGGTATCACTAGCCACCAAGGAGAATAACTAATGGGATCAGCTTGATATTTCACCAAAGATGGGATTAAAGGATCAAGGTGTTCAGTACTCATAAGGGAGGAACCAGATAGGATTCTAGATGATGATAGGGGTGAAGTTAATGGACAAAACATTGAAGATGAAGCAACAATAGATGTTTTCACAACTGAAATAGATGACTCAGTCTAGGATGTTATCTCAACCATGGTCAAATGACCCAGTGTATGCCGTATAGAATCTACAGGAACATGAGGTGAAACAGGATCAATAAAAGAAGAGAAAGGTGATTGAGGAAAATACTTGTACAGGTAAAGCTCCTACTGAAAATGAGTTGGAGTTAAAGGTGTCTCATCTTGTGTTATTTCTTCAATCGAAATCAAACTAGGTGGAAGAAATTCACTGTCAGGCCCAAAGTATATTTCAAGAGGTTGACTACGTGATATGGGAGACTCAATGGCTACAATAGATTGTGGGGCAACCAATACAGGAAAAACTTCTAGGTGTTCGACTTCGGGATGCAGATGTTCTAGAAAAAAAGAGATAGGATCTAAATCAACTTCCATTTGAACAACGTTGGGTTCGGGAGGTATGGTCTCACTGATTGGATGGATCGTGACCATGGGTAGGTGTGAGGACTCCGTCTTGACAACAGTAGAAAAATCATAATTTGTAGAAACAACTTGTGTTGACTCTGGTATATGGGAAGATGATGCTTCACCAGAGGTAATGATGGTACTGGTTTCGGTAGAGTGATGTCGCCTTCGCCTACCAGAAGTAACTTCTGATGGTAAAGGTGGTTTTAATGTGAATCTATGCAAACAACGTGGAAAGGGATTTTCTTCTTCCACGATGAAAAATTTATTTTATGACCAAAAAAATCTAAAAAAAATAAAATGGTAATGCTAGGCAAAGGTTTTACCAAGAAACCATGAACTTCAGAATACCTCCTGGTGAACCAAGAAGTACAGGCAGGAAATATCCCCGAGTGCTGTGTTTGGTGTATTGCAATTTACAAGGAGGTCGACTCGGTTCACTATGGATGGATACCAACCTAAATTTGTCCTCCAAAATATACCCAAAGGTACGTGGAGGCCCAAGTACGTATTAGCGTTATCTAATGCGAAACCACACAGTGAGAGCACCCCTTTATACTTTTCGTACTATAACATCGCCCGATATACCCGAAGGTACGTGGGTGAGCTACGTGTAGAAATTATATAACTAATGCGTTATATATCTAATATTCTCCTAATCACACACTATTTGACTTCATGCACAATACAGAATCTATTCCACTCATTGATTATCACATGCGGAAATTAACACAATTTCAATGCACACATGAAACCATAAAAATTCACACACATTAACACAATGTTTTAACGGGAAAGCCTGAAGCTAAAAAACCCAACTATATGTATATAATATATGTCATATAGATCACGTAACAATCCTCATACAAAGCTAAACATGTCAAGCTCTCAGTACAATACAATCGCTACACACTAATCAGGTCCGATCTAGCAAATCCATGCACCGATCTCTGCCACCTACTAGCCTGCCTCTACTACGCAATCCCTACTGAAGAATCGCTATGAATGAACTCGACTAAACTTGGCTTGCACTGCGCAATACTCATTGGCATCTCCACTGAGTGTTAGATGCAATCAATGCATCACTATAGTCACAACTGATAGTCACAGTTGCTCTTTCACCTACCTCTCCACTGGTCTCCACTGAAACTGTCCAGGCACTGTAGTTACTGATGTATTCTTCAGTTGATTAATGATTTAATAGTTAGTGAATTAATTAATAATTAATTCACACCACTCTCACTAGTGTATCAATCAGTTAGACTAGATACAACTAGCTCAACTATGTCTAACTGAGTTGAACTGAACACAACTCCACCAACTACTTCTACAACTCCACCAAACTCTGTCACATGAGTTCTAACTAAAGTCCTCCATGCAATAGCTCCACTAAACCCTCAGTAATAGCATATTTCCTTCTGTTAGCTCCTGTGCCACATCTGTGCACTTAACTGAAGTGCTCCAAGAGAATAAAATATTGTTTAGAGTCCAAATATTATTAAGAGCTAATAATATTCGACATATCTATTTTTAGACTGGCAATCTAAAAATAGATTCCGCCCAATATGTCTAAAAATAGAAGTCCATCTATTTTTCCAACTTAACCAACCATACACAAATAGCATCTTGCAACTCATAGAATATGATCGACATGTCTAAAAATAGAAATAGTCTAAAAATAGACTTTGCGCCAAAAATAGCCTGCGGGCCCACTTAGTGAAGGCGACTTCTTTTCACTAAGCTCATCATCTTGTTGCAATCTCAACACTCCCTCTCAACAAGATATGGATTATCTTCCATCCCAATCCTGTCTCTATGGTATTCGAATTTTCTCCTGGTGAGTGCCTTCATCAAGATATCAGCATGCTGATCCTCCATAGGAATGTAAGAAAGTAAAATGATCTTCCGCTGCACACAATCTCTGATATGATGGTACCGGATGTCAATATGTTTATATCTATCATGAAATATTGGATTAACTAAGAGTTTAATGAAACTATGATTATCACAATATATCACAGTAGGATCTAAGTGTGAACCGAACAACCTGACTAGGATCTTCCTCATCCATATAGCCTTGCATGCAGCCAAAATTGCTGCCATATACTCGGCCTCCGCTGAATTGAGTGCCACGGATCTCTCTTTCCTAATATACCAAGAAATTGTTGTAGACCCAATACTGAAAATCCTTCTAGATGTGCTCTTTTTGTTCGTTGGGCTCCCTGCACAATCTACATCTGTGAATCCATGTAGCCTCAACTCATCCGAATGTCTATACCATAGTCCATATCCCGATGTGCCTCTAAGATACCTCAGAACATGCTTTCCTGCCTTCCAAAAGAGCTTGGTAGGCTTAACCATAGCTTGTGAAATCTAGTTAAAAGCATAGCATATGTTCGGTCATGTATTGACTAGATACATGAGCGAACCAACCAACTGTCGATAAACAGTGGCATCCACTACCTCTACTGATGTAGCATCCTCTTTCCTCCAACCACCAGGAAGAGGAGTGTCGATAGGCTTGCAGCCTTGCATGTTGAACTTCTCCAGTATCTCCCGGGCATACTTTCCTTGAGACACAAATAGTCCACCCTTCCGCTGCCAAATTTCCAATCCCAGGAAATAATGAAGGAGGCCCAAGTCCTTCATCTCAAACTCCTTTGCAAGATCAGCCTTGCATGAGAGTATCAAATATTAATCACTGGTCAGTATCAAATCATATACATAAAGTACAATGATCAAAAACTTACCCTCAACCAAGATTTGGTACAGGTTGGGATCCGCCTCACTCTTGGTAAAACCAAGTCCGGTGAAATAACTGTCTATTTGTGTGTACCAAGCACGAAGTGCTTGTTTCATCCCATACAACACTCTTTTGAGCCTGCACACATGCGACTTGCTGCTGAAGATTTTGAAACCTTCTAGCTGCTCTATGTACACCTCCTCCTCAATGACTCCATTGAGGAATGCAGTCTTCACATCCATTTGATGAATGTGCGAACCCATCTGCGCTGAGAGAGCAAGGATGCTCTGTATGGAAGAATACCTTGCGACAGGTGCAAAGGTTTCTTCATAGTCGATCCCCTCAATCTGTGAGAAGCCCTGGGCAACAAATCTTGCCTTGTAATTCTCGACGCTCCCGTCAGCTGCTTGCTTCACTTTTTAGATCCATCTCAAACCTACTAGTGATTTCCCTTCTGGCCTTGGGACAATCTCCCATGCACTGTTTCTGACAATCGAATCATACTCTTCCACCATGGCATCTACCCATCCAGGGTCCTCCACAGCTTCCTCGAAAGAGGATGGCTCTGTCACGATACAATTGCTTATCAAAGCCATGTATCCAGTATATCGGTCATGTGACTGTCTCTGTCTGTGCTATGATGTAGGTGCTCCTACATTCTGCTCTGCATCAAGATTCGGTTGCTTAGCTTCTGTAGTGCACTTCCACCCTCTGATGTTTGGCGCTGCATGAGTGGTTTCTTCCACTCTATGAAACTCCTCTTGTGGCTGATCCACATCCTGAGGCTCATCCTTAGGAACTAGTAGCTCCTCATCTGCATGCAAGTGTAGCTCCCTCTCAAGTGACACCTTCATGGCTTTCTCCTCATGAAATTTGATATCTCATCGCACAACAGTCTTCTGACTGTCTGTAAAATACACACGATAGTTGTGGGGTGTTTCTGTGTACCTCAAAAATATCCCAACCTCTGTGGTCGGCTCCAGATTCTTCCTGGCATCCTTCTTCACATGAATGTAAACAGGTGAGCCAAAAATATTCAAATGAGAAATATTAGGCTTCTTACTAGAAAATGCCTCTTTGGGTGTACTCATGCCAAGCACTGTATGAGGACAATGGTTTTTCACATAAACCGCAGTGTTGCATGCCTCAGTGCACAAGTGTATGGGTAGGCCCTGATCATGCAACATCGCCCGTGCAACAGCCACAATCGTTCTGTTATTTCACTCCGCGACCCCATTCTACTGTGGGTTATGAGGCACTATGAGCTCTCTTCGAATTCCTTCTGCGCTACAAAAGTCCTTGAATTTTCCAGAGATGAATTCACCACCATTATCACTCCTTAGAGCCTTCACCTGCTTCCTTGACTCTTTCTCAACCAGTGCCTTAAACTCACAGAACTTTGAGAATGTCTCGCTCTTCTTCTGCATGAAGATGATCCAACACTTAGGAGAAAAGTCATAAAAAAATATCACATAATACCCGTGCTTTGCTGTCGAAGCTACTGAGAAAGTTCCACACGTCTGTGTGAATTCTCTCAACGATCTTTGTGGCGCGACTATCCTTCTCATGAAAGGTGGCTTTCACAAATTTTCTCAAAGTACATCCCTTGCACTGATTTGACTACGAAAGTGTACCCTTGGGAAGCATGGTAGAAATCTACTGCAAAATTTTCAAAGCGCCATGGTGAAGATGGCCCAATCTCCTGTGCCACAATTCCCCCTCATCTTGGCTCACCACTGCTTCCGCTTTGCCTGCCATTGCTGCGTAGCCATCTACCTGCAATTGATAAAGGTTCTTAACTTGAACCCTTATCCTCCAGGTTTCACTAGTTGCCTTACTGTGCAGGAAAGAATTTCCCTCACTAAAGACAACATCATATCCCTTGTCTTCCAACATAGCCATAGAGATCAAATTCTTCTTCAATCCTGGAGCATGCATGACATACTTCAATATGAAAGGTTTACCAGACTCCCTCTCAAAGGAAATGGCCCCGATACCAGTCACATTGTATCTAACATCATCGCCCATCTCGATGTGCACTCCAAGATCATTCTCATCCAGATCACTGAACAAATCTTTGTCTTCGGTCATATGAAAAGACGCACCACTGTCAAGAAACCACACTGATCCCATCACACTTGAAACCAAGCATGTGATTAGTGAAAAAGCCAGATCAAACTATGAGGTTAAGGCCTCTCCAACTGTAGATCCAGCAACCTACTTATTTTTCTTCTTCTGTGGACAATTAGTGGCATAATGTCTGTGTTGGTGACAGTGAAAGCACTTCACCTTGGACATGTCCTGGTTCTTGCCTTTCGCACCGGATTGAGAAGGATTTTTCTTTCCCTTCCCTTTCCTTGCTTTGGCAGCCAAAGTGAAATTTTCTTCATCTTCATTCTTCGATGAAGATCCATCCCTGGTACTCTGCCTTATCTCCTCCAGAACAAGATCCGACCGAAGTCGTTCCCATCCCGACAGTTTCTCCCGACCATTGACAGAGTCCTCGTAGGAATTACAACTCTTTGGAAGCCCAAGGAGAGCCAAGCTCACCAAGTCCTCTTCATCTAAAGTAACCCCCACACTTCCCAGCTCATCCATGCACTAGATAAACTTTGTGAGGTACTTGGGTATACTTTCGCCCTTCTCCATTTTTATTTTTCTGAGCTTGTCCTTAAGCGCCAACTTCCTCTGGTCGCTTTTGCTTTAGAACAAGTCTGTCAAAGCTTTCCACATCAAGAATGGAGAATATTTACCATGAAGGCTGGACACTATGTTATCCTTCACACCTTCCAATAGAATTCTTCGACATTTTGTTGTCTTCTTTTGCCATGCGTCAAGTGCGAAAGCATCGCTAGAAGCAGGTTTAGGAATTTCTGCATCTATGAACTCCTTCAACCCATTATCCTCCAACACTGCCTCCATCCTATCCTTCCATGCAATATAATTCGAGCTGCCCTCAAGGGTATACTCCAATCCCAATCCGTTGAAAGACATCTCAACTTCGACACCAGGAAAACACTGCAGCAAATTCGAATTCCAAGCAGCACAAAACTCAACCGCTTCAATAATTTCAATCTCCTCTAATGATCAACTCCTCTGATACCATGTAGAAATTATATAACTAATGCATTATATATCTAATATTATCCTGATCACACACTATTTTATTTCATGCACAATACAAAATCTATTCCACTCATTGATCATCACATGCGGAAATTAACACAATTGCAATGCACACATGAAACCATAAAAATTCACACACATTAACAAAGTGTTTTAATGGGAAATACTGAAGCTAAAAAACCCCAAATATCCGTATATAATATATGTCATAGAGATCATGTAACAATCCTCATACAAAGTTGAACATGTCAAGCTCTTAGGACAATACAATCGCTACACACTAATCAGGTCCGATCTAGCAAATCCACGCACCGATCTCTGCCACCTGCTAGCTTTCCTCTACTGTGCAATCCCTGCTGAAGAATGGCTCTGAATGAACTCAAATCCACCTGGCTTGCATTGAAAAATCCTCATTGGCATCTCCATTGAGTGTTGGATGCAATCAATGCATCACTATAGTCACAACTGATAGTCACACTTGCTCTTTCACCTACCTCTCCACTGGTCTCCACTGAAACTATCCATGCACTGTAGTTAAATGATGTATTCTTCAGTTGATTAATGAGTTAATAATTAGTGAATTAATTAATAATTAATTCACACCACTCTCACTAGTGTATCAATCAGTTAGACTAGATACAACTAGCTCAACTATGTTTAACTCAGTTAAACTGAATACAACTCCACTAACTTCCTCAATCAACTCCACCAAACTCTGTCACACGAGTTCTAACTGAAGTCAACATGCAATAGCTCCACTAAACCCTAGGAATAGCGTAATTCCTTCTGTCAGCTGCATGTGCCACATCTTTGCACTTAACTGAAGTGCTCCAAGAGAATAAGATAATGTTTAGAGTCCAAATATTATTAAGAGCTAATAATATTCGACATATCTATTTTTAGACTGGTAATCTATAAATAGATTCCGCCCAATATGTCTAAAAATAGAAGTCCATATATTTTTCCAACTTGACCAACCATCCACAAATAGCATCCTGCAACTCATAGAATATGATCGACATGTTTAAAAATAGACTTTGCACCAAAAATAGCCTGCGGGCCCACTTAGTGAAGGCGACTTCTTTTCACTAAGCTCATCATCTTGTTGCAATCTCAACACTGCGATATAATTACGTACGTGGAGTGAGGTATCACACTCGGAATTTATCGCAAAAAATTAATGAAAGCTGCTATGTTTTACGACACCAGAACACGTCTCTAGCCTAGACCTTCTAAATGTTATCATTATGGTTCCAATGCCTTTTTAGGTAAATTGATGTAAATTTTAAGTTGATCTTGTTTATCAATTTTCCTTTCAAGGTTCACCTCAATCATGTGATGGAAATTCCTAAAATGAAAACTAAAATGATAAGCGAACTTTTCAATTTTAGCTTTTTCAATGAAAATCTTAGCTACTAAAGGGAAAGAGAAATAAGTTTTGAGAACAAACAACAAAGAGCACAAACTAATATGCATCTTTCCTAATTATTCCTATGCAAAACACACAATCCACTACATGCAAATACAAGTTTTTCTTTTCAGTCCCATTAATGTGAATGCAAAAAGGAAAATATATGCATCAAATAAAAAAAAACAAATGTTTTATTCTTTGAGAAATTATGAATTTAACAACAATTTCTCTTTTAGGAAAAATGAAGAATGAAACTACAATTTTTCCTACAGGAAACGAAGAATTTAACCACAATTTCCTTTACAAAAACAAATTCATCTAATAAAGAAATAAAAATGCTCTGAATTTGATTTTTTAATGATAAATAAAAACACTTAAAGATACAATTAACAAACTTACTTTTCAAATGAGGAAGATTCAGGTAAATTCACTGGTCTCTATGAGGCATCTGACAGTTGAAAACACAGAAAACAAAAAGCTAAATGTGGTACCAATGAAAAATTCAAAGAGAACTTGGTTGGCTTAGGGGGAAACATAGTCTTTAAGTAGAGACACTGCATTGCAAAGCACCCGTGAGTGGGAGACAGTGCTATGCAAAGCACTGTGTCTTGACCAACAGTATGTTGGGCGCAACAGAGAACAAAAAAATCAAGTTACTGACACACGTCTAATGCAATTATTTGTTTCAAAAGCCTAATAATTGAGAGTAGATTATACTGGGTGGATAATCAGAGGAAAAATAAACCAAGGATGAAGGTAAACTCCCCAGCGGAGTCGCCAATTTTTTATGCGGAATTATGAATTACGGATAAAACACATTCCCTAAATGTGGTGCTATGCATTTAAAAAAACAGATCAAAGACTTTGCAAATAATTTTCCTAATAGAAAATAGACACATAGAAATATGGAGAAACTTGCTTGGAGTCCAAGCACTTCCTACTCTCCTTATGTTGCTCTTTTTGTAGCTTCCAATCCAAGCTTGGTCGCTAGACTAGTTCTTGCAAGTATACATACTAAACAACAAAGAGATTGTAATATACAAATGGATATTCACTTTAATAAGTTAAATCAATGAAACATGAAACATATACATCAGATAAGAATCCATAATATGAAAGACATAAGATTATACAGATACATATGTGGGAAAGTAAGCAACAATATTTATTAATGGATAGAAGGGGAGGTTACAACCAGTGATTTATTTGATGTCACCAACTCCAGCCTCATCCTAGCCTCATCAAAATGAACATCTCTCCAGCATCATATTACTCAAATAAAACCCTCAATTGACATTTCAGCAACATTTCTCTACCAAATTTCTTCCTTTTTTAAGCACTAGGGTATGTGCTCAATTTATAGTTGAGATGAAGGTAGTTTCACAATCAATGACTTTCTAATAATAGGAAATACATGTTTCCCATCTCAGAGGTGTTTAATGGACACATGGATTTGAATTTTGACACATATGCACTCTTCTAGAAGGCACTGTCCATGTGGAGATTCCAAAACAATGAGAATTTCGCTCCCAATTGACCAAAGCACCCTTGAGTGTCGTGAAGTGCTTTGTAGAGCACCCTTTAATGGAGGTAGCTGCATATGTAAAGTAATTAGTCCCTTGAGAGACTGCATTAGTGATCTCATAGGTGATATAACATGTACTTCAAATCTTGGAAAGCTTTCGATGGAAGTCATGGATGATTTGTTCTTGTTCTTTGTCTTAGGGCATGTAGCAATAGAAATGATAGGGAATGATAGACCCTATTCATTGGTTCTGGGGATGATGTCTAGTTTAACTAGGTCATTGTGTATGGTGCCAAAATTGACCTATAACAATCATGGAGGTCATTAATATGATCGAGAAAGAGGCAGCACGCATAAAAGCGTTGGGATATTTAACACTCATGTCAAAGGGTGTGGAGAGATTCAATCAGGAATGGTGCAAGTTGGTAGAAGATGGCCTCCCACTATACTAGGATAAATAGTCAAGGGAATTGCTTCCCCTAACTGATTATGATCAGAAAATGTCAGAGATCAAGTGCAGGGCAGACATAACATTAGATAAGACCTCCTTCTTGAAGGCAAACACCTTAGTAGAAACACTACGTAAGGAATTCTTCCTCCTTGCTCAGGTCAAGATATTCTTCGCGGTCCACTTGGATTATTCCGAGCTTACTCAATTGTATTCCATGTTTAAATTCTTCACCACAACACCTATACCCACAAAATTCACCTGGAAAAGGTGTTATGAATACGTGAATCCTCTAGTTTCATCCAATTTGCAGCAACTTCCACCTCATCCACCTCGCCAGCCTGGCTCCTCCACGTCTTTAGTCAGATCACGCCACTCAAGAGGCTCTGGCACTGCTCATTGTACCCACTAATGGAAATCATGATCAGGCCCTTGTGGCATTTGTTTTTATTTTTTATTTTCATTTTCAATGTAATGTCAAATCGGGTGAAATCACGATTTCACCCTAAGTATTATCTGCATTTTATGTTTCTATTATGTTTCTGTTATAGTATGTGTCAGAGAATACTTCCTATCATATGATTTCGTTACATCGCATCATTTTGATTTATATATGAAACTGTAAGACAGGATGGAATATTTTGTTTGAAAAAATATCTGGCCTGGAGGCCCATGTAAAATCTATAAAAGGCGAACTTGCAGAGGAAGTAAAGGTTCTGATTTCTCTGGAAGTTTTGAGTGCATAGTCTATGTAGCACATTTTGTAATTTTGGGGATTATCTCTTAATTTATATCTGGAAGATTTGTTTTGAGAAGATAATATAACAATTGTTTGTTGCAAAAAAGGATTCCTACTGGGCTCATGAACAGTATGTATGCTCCTTCTGTGTGTTGGTTTAATTTATTATACAGTTTTGTCATACTTTTTTTCCTATTATCATGCGTTCAAAATGCGGGTTTTTAATAGATTATTTATGAACTTATCTTGTATGATACTCATTTAATGGTCTATATGCTACCTTAAGTAGGCTTGGTGCATGATTTGTGTTCCATAATTCTCATTCCGGTCACTTTCTTCTTAAGTCTCTAGAGGGTGGATTCTTATACCTTCGTAAGCCTACCCCACTCTGATTTACCATCCCTATTCTTCATGGTTTCCATCCAAATTATCTTTAAGGTCTGTTCGTTGGTTCCACATCCGACCCTATTGCAGCAAATTGAGCTTCATTGCAGACACATGCCCATTCTGATTTATCCCTTTGTCTCACAATCAAAGTTAGCAGTTATTACTCTACTCCCCTTGTTATCTAGAACCACTTATCAAAAAATTTCACCCAATTTCATTATCCAGGAGGTTCCCCTAGAAAACATTAAGAAAAATCTATGTGACCTCCTGCTTTAAGACTTCCTAGGCACTGGTCTCCTACAACTCAAGACTGCCTCTAGGAGTGACAACATCTTTTTGGCACTGTTTCCGAGGACGAATTTGAAAATATTTTCCCTAGGATGTGAAATTATCTTCACCCTTCAATCAAGCGAGCACGAAGGGTTGAGAGTTGCACAACCCTCACCTTGGCGACTCCACTATTATCTATATCCAAGTCAGCTACAATCCTGGCTTACACTAGGCCTCATATAAGGTCAGATACCTCTCAGCTGAGAACCCCGTTTATATCTGATCCTGAAAATATTATATTCAAGAGAATATGGAAAGAAAAGAAACATGTCCAAGTTCAATTACCCTCATTCTCGTTAGAAGGTTCGTCGTCCTCATCTCAGAAAGCCAAAGTCTATGGCCCTCGCTCCACAACCTGAGTACTTGAATATCCACCAGAAACCTCTTCTTTAGCCAGTTCTAATATAAAATACGAAGCTAAATTAGTGAATATCTCTTTGCCTCCCTTGGGCCCCCCTCCAGAGGCCGAGGAAGTCAAATAAGTTACCATACTCAAGAACTCATCTCAGGTAAAGATCCAAATCCCCTCTCAGCATATACCTATTTTACTCCACCCAAATCATCCTCAGAATCCACCAAGACCACCCCTCATGGCTGTGCCTGGCTTCCTCCTTAAAAAATATGCCCCATTGGCCTTGCCTCAAGTTTTGAATGATATGCCTCAAGACTATCTAAAGCTCTTGCCTTGGTTCACCGAGGAAGACAATACTTCTGCTCAGAAACATATTGAGGAATTTTGTGATTTTGCTGAAAATTTCAATGTGGAACACTTGGATGTGGTGTTGAGGATTTTCGTCCAGTATTTGGATGGAGAAGCTTGTAAGTGGTTTAAATCTCTTAATAATAAAGTGGTCACCACTTGGGAGGAAATGGAGAATTTATTCACTCAAAAATGGGGAGAGAGGAGGGATCATGGTTACATCCTCCCAGAGTTCAAATCCCTAAAGAAGAAACACAATGAAGATGTAAGTGAATTTATAGAAAGGTTCAATAAGCTATATAATAATCTACCTGCTGAAATAAATCCTCCTCAAGCAGCGAATAAAGTGGTTTTTACAGGAGCGTTTGATCCTAAGTTTGGATTCACCTTGAGAGATAGAAATTCTTCATCCCTAGATCAGATCGAGACTGATGCTATAGAGGTAGAAGCAAACTTTGCTTCTACGGGAAAATTCAAAGGAAGAACAGAGCATGAGGCTAGGAGAAGAAGTAAGGAGGAGGATTCTACTTCTAATCAGGAAAGAAAAACATCGGAGTATAATATTGAAGAGATGAATAAGATGATCAAGAACCTCTCCAATAAGCTGGTGAAGCTTGAATTGGAGGCTAAGAATTTCTCCCCTCGTCCCAACCAGATGGCCCCTAACCGAGGTTTCAATCCCCAATATCGGAAACCACCTCCACAATTATTATAGCGGGAAAGGAAGGAGCAGCAAGATCACATCCAGCCTCCTATATACTAAGAAGGGAAAGTGGAAGGACAAACTGAAGAAGCTCCTGACTGTCAGGAGGATCAATTTCTTTCTTACTAAGAAGATGAAGAAGGGGAGCTTACTCTGCAAGAGGAACTAGAAGAGAAAGAAGTTTCCCCAGAGGATCGAGATATTGATAATTACTACAGGAAATTTGTGGACTTTATGCAAGCTTAGATCCATAAGAGATATGACCCTAGGTCCTCTAGAAAGAGGACCCAGGTGCAAGAGCAAGATGAAGATTCAAAACCAAAAGAGAAAACCCCTCCAAATTTTTCCAGCAAGGGGAAAAATCCTGTAGAAGAACCTGTACACCATAAAGCCACTGGGTCTTCCTCCACAAAGCCAGTTCCCAATCCTCCTACAAATCACAAGGCTTCTGCTGCAGCCTCAAACTTACCCGACCACCCTAAAGGGCAACCTAAGGAATTCATTACAGAAAATAATCCCATGATCTTTAACCTCTAGAAAGAGTTAGAAAAGTTCAAGATCCCAGTTCCTCTAGTCGAACTCTTAAAACAACCCTCGTGTAAAGCTCAAGTATCCCAATTCATGCTTCCCCATGGCATAAGTCCCCTCCCAAACAACCTCAATCTCCAAGAGAAAAGACCCATGGTAGTCTTTAGCCATCATGTAGAAGAGTTAGACTCAACTACCCCCCCATTCTATGTGTCTCCAGTGATTCATAACCTATTATTACACAATTTCATGCTAGATTCTGGAGCTTCACATAACCTAATGCCACTATTTGTCATGAAGCAGTTGGGGTTGCAGATGACCAGACCCTATAAAGACCTATATTATTTCGATTCCAAGAGGGTAAAGTGCCTCGGCATGATAAAAGACCTGCTAGTAAATCTAGCCAAGATCCCGGCTAAGAGTATAGTAATGGATATCGTAGTAGCTGATATCCCGACCCGATTCAGAATGTTGTTGTCTAGATCTTGGGGGTCAAATATTGGCAAGTCAATTAAGTTGGACCTCACCTATGATACTATTTAGTTTTTGGTGGGGAGGAAAGGAGGCTATACCGCGAATCCAAGTTCATGAAGATGGTCACCAACGCTGATGGCTCGATGAAATCCCTAGTATATGGTAAGGAGGATGAATTTTCTTGTATCATGTTCGAAGAGGATGAAAATTTATTATGGGAAGCTAAAGTCTTCCCTCTAAAATAGAAGGAACCCATGAGTAAATACGAGGACAAGATCTGGACTCTACACTTTTACAGGGCCAATTCGCGAGAAGGGAACAGAGCCGGGGTGCTCTTGATATCACCCAAAGGATGCTTAGTACCTCTCTTCTTCAAACTGGAGTTTGAAGCCATGAAAAACGTGGCCGAATATGAAGCCCTACTACTAGGATTATAGACATCACGGAATATGAATATTCAGAATCTGACGGTCTTCAGAGACTCAGAACTAGTGGTAAGGCAAGTCAGCAATCAGTGCCAAGCTCAACATCCACGACTGAGAGCCTATAGAAATGAGGTGTGGGACCTGTTGGAAAAAATTTTCTCGACTTGTAATATACAATTCGTGCTGAGGGACAAGAATCGGATGGCCGACTCGCTCGCTATTGCAGCCATAAATTTTCGCCCGCCATGGAATCCCCTGCTCAGGTATGAGGTTGAGGTACGATATCGCCCCTCCATTCCAGATAATGTGAAGCAATGGAAAGTCTTCAAGGATCAAGAACAAGTTAAGAACTTTATGGATATGGTTGGCAAATTCTCCAATTTGGTGATTGATTCAGTTGATGAAGGGCCCAGTGATCAACCACAAACCAAATGGGAGGAGACATTGGCTAGACACCAAATTTTGAAACTAACGGGGAATGTCATTCCCAGAGGCCTCGTGCCATTGGAGAGGCTATTTGATAAAAATAACATCCCGATCAACCCCAGTAAGATGACCCAGGATGAGCATGTCAATGATATAAACATTAGGATGGAGGAAGATCCAAAGGTGGTAAAGCTGTCCAGGGGAGTCCCTGAAGAATATCTGGTCCAATATATCCAGCTATTCCAAGCATATAAATATGTATTCGCCTGGTCATACCAGGATTTGAAGACTTTTGATATTGATATCATACAACACAAAATACCTCTAAAAGGAGACACTAAGCCTCATAAGTAGAAACTAAGGTAGACCAATCCTTTGATGCTCTCATCAATTGAAAAAGAGATTAAAAAGCTACTATGCACTAAAATCATTGTTCCCCTGAGATATTCAGAGTGGGTGACCAACTTGGTCCTGGTGAGGAAGAAGAATGGAGAAATGAGATTATGCATGGACTTTCGAAATCTCAACAGGTCTTCACTTAAAGACAATTACCCTCTCCCGAAGATGGACAATATTTTGCAAAAGGTGGTGGGATCCTCCCGAATGTAAATGATGGATGGTTACTCGGGATATAATTAGGTGGCAATCCTCCCTGAAGATCAGAAGAAGACAATGTTCACCACACCATGGGAAACTTTCATGTATGCACGAATGCCTTTCGGTCTAATCAACGTTGGTTCCACTTTCCAACGTGCAATGGATATTTCCTTCGTGGGAGAGCAAGATAAGTTCGTAGTGATCTATCTGGACGATATCACTATTTCTCGAAAGATGATGCTGACCACATTGAACATCTTCACCAGCCCTTTGAGAATTGTTTCAGGTACGGTCTGTCCTTGAACCCCAAAAGTCCATGTTTGCCCTCAAAGAATGTAAGCTACTGGGACACATAGTAACTAAGGAGGGAGTGAAGATTGACCCGAAGAGGGTAGAGGTGATAAATGGTATTTCCCTCCTGTGGAATAAAAAAAAAATACAATTATTTTTGGGGAGAATTAACTTCCTGAGGAGGTTCATTCCCAATTATGCTGAGATTGTCCACCACATTATAGAGATGCTCAAAAAAAAATAACGAAGTAAAATGGACCCCCCAATCAAGGGCCTCTTTTGACAGAATCAAACAGGCTTTCATTAAAGCTCCAGTACTCGTTGGTCCTGATTATAGCAAGCCTTTCATGATATTTTCCTTCGCCTCCCCTCAAAAAATAGCTGCAGTACTGTTACAGAAGAACGAAGGTGGGTATGAATAACCTATCTCATTTTTTAGTCAGGTCTTGCAAGACATAGTATTAAAGTATAATATCCTGGAAAAATAGGCCTATATTCTGGTCAAATCACTAAAGGCTTTCTGTATATATGTATTATAATCGGCCATAATTGCCTACGTTCCCACAGTAGCAGTGAAGAACATTTTAATACAAGGAGACAGTGAAGGGAAGAGGGGCAAGTGGATTTCCAAGATACAGGAGTATGAATTGGAGATCAAACCCACTAAAATCATTAAAGGAGAGGGGTTGGCTAAAATCTTATCAGAATACAACTGCCAGGCCTTGGGTATAAACCTATCCATGGAAGGGGGAGGTACGGGAAGGTACATAAGTATAACCTGGAATAGAAACCTCAGCATAAAGAACAAATGTAAAATACCTTCTGTTTGCATGGTATAAGGATGTGGTAGAATACCTCCTCACTCTAAGGTGTCCTCCCATTTTCAACAAGGTGAAGTACCGCACCCTTAGATTAAAAACACAAAAGTATGTTGTGGAGAATGGATGTTTGTATTGGAGGGATCTGGCTAGAATTCTGCTAGAGGTGGATGAGGTGATGACTAAGCTTCATGAAGGTGTATGTGGTAGGCATTGCAGCTGGTGGTCTATTGCTCACAAGATCCTGAGAGAAGGTTTTTTCTGGCCGTGACTATTTGGAGAAAAACAAAAATTTGCGCCTCTACCATTTATCCCCATACATGTCTAAGAGTCATTCATAAAATGGGGCATCGACTTTATCGGGGAGATCCAACCGACCTTTAGAAACCAGCACCACTGGATTCTCACCTCCACTAATTACTTCACCAAGTGGGTCAAGTTTGTGTCTGCAAGAAATGCCACAGATGGGGTGGTGATAAAATTTATGGAGGAAAACATAATAGCTAGGTTTGGGTGCCCAGCTAAAATCATCACTGATAACTCCCAGGTCTTCAAGCCAGCCAAGTTTGTAAACATTTTTCAATAGTATAATATCACACTGGGACACTCCAAAGCTTATTATCCATAGGGGAACAAGTTGGTGGAGTCGTCCAACAAGACTTTGGTGAGAATTCTAAAAAAGACCATAAATGAGAATCAAATGAACTGGGATTCCTTGGGAAAATCGCATCACCAAGAAAAGATTCACCAGAAAGTCACCCTACGAGCTGGTGTATGGCTGAGCAACAATTTTCCCCATTCAACTTTCTCTACCCGTGGCCATATTTTTTCAAGATAGTGAAGAGGAACCAAATGGCCTCATTAGAAGGATGAATCAGTTGGTAGAACTGGAGGAGACACGAGCACATGTAAACATCAAGTTGGATGACTACTAGGAAAAGATGAAATACCTATTTGACCAATGAGTGAAAGATAAGGAGATACAATCAGGGGACCTGGTGCTACGATGGGATGTCAGGCGGGCAGGAAAAGGTAAACACGGGAAGTTTGATCCACTCTGGTTTGGACCTTTCAAGGTGGCAGAATTCAAGAGAAATAACACCTTTACATTGGAAATTTGGAGGGGGATCTAATTGAAATGCCTGTAAATGGGAAATTTCTCAAGCCCTATTTTCAACACTGACATTGGCCACAAGGGCCCATTGTATATATCCTTCACACTGTACATGTATCATATTTTATTTTCACATGCATTTCCATTCTGCTCTTTTTTCAAAAGTATCTGAAGCTTTTTGGTAATTTTCCTGGGTATGTCAACAAGTACAAAAGAAGGCAGTCTGTGAAGTTCTCAACACACTCAAGAATGAGTGTGTTGTCCCCAAGTGGAGCCAATTTTGGCTTGTGATCTCATCAGTAAAATAAAAATAGCTACAGTGCGAAGACGATGTAGGTTCAAAGGAAAGGGAGCAAAAAAGCTAGCGTACAAGCTTGCAAACATGAGTGCCACGGCCTTGTGGGCAGATGGGATGGAGAGGACACTGCCCTGATCACTCCTCCCCTCGAGCCACCACATTCACAGGCTAGCGACAAAGCCACCCACCAAACACTAACGGCATATAGTCATTTTCGTCGGCATCCAAAGGGAGCAAAAGCAACCGAAGTGAACCCACTGGAGGAGGTGACATCAGCTCTCCTCGTGGCCAATAAAAATGCTTCTAGGGGGGGAAGAAAAGAGGCAGAGGCCCCTGTTCAACCCGCCGAATATTGGAGGGGCCCACTAGCACACAGCTGTCGTAGCTACGTTCAACGGTAAGGTAAGTTTGGTCGGGGGTACGAAGGCTGGTACCCCTTTTTTCTGGCTCGTGGCCCCCACCTACCTGGTTGTTGTTGTCCAACCACCATGTTCCATGTGTCCCATTGTCAGCTTCCTCATGATGCCAACCCTACATGTGTTGCCCCAACTCGTTAATCAGTAAAACCCTCTTTCTGTAGCAAGTTTTATTCCCATCTATGTGAATTTGCTAGTTATTTACCGATGTTTCACTCTCTCAAATGGGTAAAAACTTAAGTATTGGCTGCTTTTCACCCTTGCATCGCTTTCCCTGCTACCTCACTGCTACTTCAAGTATTTGGCCATGTCCCTTTCATTATTTCCATTTTATTGTTTGTTCAAATTATCATGGAAAAAATGAAACGCGCCACTCTCGAAACCCCTCAAGCTCACGAGGTCAAGATTTCTCCTAGACCCGAACCCCTCATGGATGCTCACTCCCAGCTTTGCGACTCGATCTACCCCTTCAATGTAGCCACACCAGGGTTGAGCTCTTCGATTTTCAACGAAGGGGCGAAGATGTGATTCAGGGCTTTATTACCAAATTTCCCTGACAACCCATTTGTTCCCGGAGCTTATCGTATGGTTTGTGGAGGCCTACATCAAGTGTAAGGACATCTTCCTTTCCACTTTGGGGATCAAGATTCTTGAGATTAATCCCAAACTCATCAAAAAAACCCTATGTTATCCTCTCGCCCAAGACTGTGTCGAGTTCACCGAAGTCTCTCTCTCCTGCCATTTCTCGAATCAACCCTTGGAAAAACAGAATGGTTTCCTCGATCTCATCTCTGACTCACGCCTATCCGCTCTCCCTCATACAAAGTCTATTCTACTATCACTATTCCGTAATACTATACAACCTATTTTAGTAGTCATCTCGGGAATGCTGGGGTTTGAAAATGCCGATAGGGTGACTAAGGCAGGTTTAGGGTTTCTATGGCTCATGATACAGGTTCAGATCCTTTTAGATATCCCCACATTTCTAGCCTTGGCTATCAAAGCCTAGTTCAAAGATATGTCTTCCTTTTTCTCTTTAAAATATTTCTCCCTAGATTTCTACTTATTCCTATTTGAGCATGTGGATAATTTTGAAGGTCTAGGCCTGAACAGGTTCTCTAAGAGAAACGCTGAACCCAAATTTGTTTTTGAATGGTCTCTGGAAGTTCTCCAACATTCAGAGGGGAAGGGGTATGCAAAATTCATTATCAATTTCATGTCCATAGCCTATGCTATCATACAGGACAAATCCCCGACCAGAATGTTTCCTGAGCAAAAGGAATGGCTCCAGTTTAGTGAAATAGATTGTATAGGTGATTCATACTTGTTCGAAGATCACACCGAGATCAAGGTATATGGTGCTGGAGTACCTCCTTATCACTTTCCAGTGTTCCTATCCATGAGGATTTTCGCCGTTGAGTTCATCTGTCAGGTCCTAAGTGTTGAAAAAGCCCACTTCGTACCTGCGAAAAAGGGATACATCTTCAGGCTCCCAAATTCTGTAGGCCCTTTCACCATTAATTAAAGGAATTCCATCTCCACTGTGGAAAGGATGTTGCGGGAGATGAATTTCCAATAGGGAGATGTCTAGCACTATGATACTAAGGGGTTTATCACACACAGGAAGAAGAAGATTAAATCCACAACATATGCACATGAACCTAGGCCTCTTATTGAATGGAAGGCTAACCGTGATTCATGGCCTTTGAATATAGAGTGGGAGTCTGAATCCCCAACTACTAAAGGAAAATGAGACAATGTAATCGGTGAGGAAGAAGGGCCAAAACAGGGAAACCCCCAGGTTAGTCAAGGGTTCATGGAGGAGGAAGAGGAAGGACACCCTAGCAAAAGGCAGAGGACTGAAGGACCTGAGGACCTAGACACCGAATTTCCTGACGAAGAGATCTCCTTGCTCAGGGATCAAGGCAAAGACTGGCCAGGCTTCCTACTCTCCTATGATTCCGCCTCCTCTTCAAAACCTTCATATTTGTCACAGGTTGTCACATTGGGAAAATATTATGTAAGGGAACATATCGAGGCCAGGAACAAATCCCCAAGAGAGAAGCTAAGAGCTGAACTGTCTCAGTTCGTAGACAAGAATAATACCAGGCTCTCCTCAGTTCTAGATATGGATAAATTTCAACTCATATTGGCTATCCAACATTAAACCTCTCATCCCTTACCCCCAGGATCCCATTACAGGTCTCTGGAAATAATTCTGAACTTGGCTTCCATCCCCCTCCTTGATAAATTGAATTTTCACTAGTGCATCACGGACATGCAACAGACTGAAGTAGTAAAACAGATAGTCACCCTGGAGAGGGCCGAAAGGATATTGGCTCATATGAAGGCCACCCATCAAAGGGAAAGAGTAAGTGATAAATCCATTGCTGCTTAACTGGAGGACTGCAAATAGTTGATAAGAGGAAATGGAGTTGATGCCAATTCAACGTTATAGGCTCTTCTAAGCAAATTAGAGTTGTAGGTACAAGAATTGAGGCGAAAATTGAATATCCCTCGCTCTAAAAATATTCAAACTGAGGAAATTTCTAGGGTGGAAAAGGAAAAATTAGTCCTCGCTGATTCCCTCGCTCAAAGGGATGAAGATATTTCTCAAAATGATAAGGAGATCACAAGACTAAAGGAGAGGTTGACATAGCTACAACTTAAGTGGGGTGAACATAGATGTGTAGTTACTGTACCAGAGGATCCGCAAAGTGCTCCAAAATAGTTAACCAAGGCTCTAGAAGATCTAAGGATGTCAAGAGATGAAACACGCACCACCCACCGGCTCCTAGATGAAGCCAAGGCTACATACTCAGAGAATAAAAAGATGGTCTCATCCCTACAGAAAGAGGTAGAGAACCTTAAAAAGGAAGCCCAAGGACATGAGAAGTCTACTAAAGGCTTGAAAGCACAACTTAAAGGTAATATGTCATTGGTAGAGGCTAGTAAAATGGTCTGCGGAGAGATCATAACAGAAGTGAAAGAGCATTGGGAGCTCCTCGTGCTGACCAACGATAAGAAGAACGCTATTCAAGAGTATAAGGTATAGTTGGAGGCCAGCCGTAGGGAAGGAGAAGAGAAGGCAGCAACAACAAGGAGATATGTCAGGTATATTAACGAACTCCCATCTGAAGAGTTGACCACCCAGGGAGTGGTTGACCATTTCAGGACTATCATGGAGGTCAGTAAGATGATCGAGAAAGAGGAGGCACACATAAAAGCATTGGGATATTAAACACTCGTGTCAAAGAGAGTGGAGAGGTTCAATCAAGAATGGCGCAAGTTGGTAGAATATGGCCTCCTGCCATGCTAGGATCAACAGTCAGGGGCATCACTTCCCCTAACCGCTTATGATAAGAAAATTTCAGAGATCAAGTGCAGGGCAGACATAACATTAGAGAAGACCTCCTGCTTGAAGGTAGATACCTTAGTAGCAACACTATGTAAGGAATTCTTCCTCCTCACTCAGGTCAAGAGTTTCTTCGCGGCCCGCCTGGATTATTCCAAGCTTAATCATTTGGAGTCCTTGTTCTAAATCTTCACCACATCACCTCTACCTGCAGCAGTCACCTGGAAATGGTGTTATGAATATGTGAATCCTCTAGTTTCCTCCACTTCACAGCAACTACCACCTCAGACGCCTTGCCAGCCTGGCTCCTCCACGTATTCAGTCATATCACACCACTCAGGAGGCTCTGACACTCCCCATCATACCCACTAATGGACATCATTATCAGGCCCATGCAACCTTTGTTTTTTTTTTTTTTCAATTTAAATGTAATGTAAAATCAGGTGAAATCTCAATTTGACTGTAAGTATTATCTGCATTTTATGTTTCTGTTATAGTCTATGTTGGAGAATACTACCTCTGATAAGATGTTGTTACATCACATCATTTTGATTTAGATATGAAATTGTAAGATCAAGAAGGAATATTTTGTTTGAGAAAATATCTGGCCTGTAGGCCCATGTAAAAGCTATAAAAGGCCAACTCGTAGAGGAATTAAAGGTTCTAATTTCTCTGGAAGTTTTGAGTGCATAGTTTATGTAGCACATTTTGTAATT
Source organism: Pinus albicaulis (assembly GCA_034641835.2). Lineage (NCBI taxonomy): Eukaryota > Viridiplantae > Streptophyta > Pinopsida > Pinales > Pinaceae > Pinus > Pinus albicaulis. The sequence goes on from CM076571.1 coordinate 19,955,501, forward strand.
TTGGGGATTAGCTCTTAATGTATATCTGGAAGAGCTATTTTCAGAAGATAATATAATGACTGTTTGTTGCAAAAATGGATTCCTACCGGGCTCATGAAAATTATGTATGCTCCTTCTGTGTGTTGGTTTAATCTATTATACAGTTTTTTCATACTTTCTTTCCTGTTATCATGCATTCAGAATGCAGGTTGTTAATATATTATTTATGAACTTATCTTGTATGATACTCATATAATGGTCTATATGCTACCTTAATTAGGCTCGGTGCATGATTTATGTTCCATAATTCTCATTCCGACCACTTTCTTATTAAGTCTCTGGAGGGTGTGTTATCACTCCAATAATTTCCTAGGGTTGTTATGATTGTTAAAGAAATTTTAGAGGTAACCACAAACCTACTTTTGAGATCAGGATCTATCCTTCCTAATGCTTATAGAGGGCTCTCTCTTTATGATTTAACTTTGTTGTTTTTAGTTGATTTTAGGCTAGTTATGAAATATTGATTTGGTTTGGTGGAATTACTGATTTATATGGATAATTGTATTGTCTACTTTTCCAGAGGGCTATGGAGTCAAATTGTCAAGAAAACAGGACAAGAATCAAGTTCTAAAGGAAGTGTTCACAGGGCAGGATAGATGAGCAAGATCAGATATTTAAAGGTTGATTGGTGAAGTGGTTTCAATCAGGATGAAGGAGCAGTTAAGGATTCCTTAAACCAAAATGATGAATGAAGCAAAAGAGGTCAACCGAGCTGGGAGAGAAATTAAGGATTCTCAAATATAGATATCATAAGAAAACATTAAAGTGAATAATAGTTCAGAACAGTGTACTTAAACAATTTCTGCAATAATATTCCTGTTATAACACTTAATTTTGGAAAACATACATGTTTAATGGAATACTTAAGAGAAATAACAATTAACAATTGAAATGTACTTCACTGAAGTGGCTCAACACATGAATCCTATAATGCAATGCCTTTATTACTTGTCCCGTCTGCTGACTTGAAAATTGTACAATGAACCCTCAGGTGTTTAGATCAATTACAACTATAGAAATGTTCAAGAATCCACCGTAACACTTCGAATTTCTGAACTATTTATACAAAAACTAATTCAAAATATCCTAAATTGATTTAGGAATTATTCAAGGAAAAATAAAATATCTTCATGCAAGAAGATAGAGACACCTAGGAGACTAAGTGCTAGCTGTCCCTTCTTATTTGGATTACTGTTTGCTTTACTGATATTTTGCTGCTTTTTATCTTTTGTTGTTGTTGTACGCTAGATTATTTTGACTGTCTTTTACGATTCTTGTCTTGTAACTCTGTTTTTTTACTTTAAATTTTTCTTCTTTTACCTTTAACCTAACTGATCTGTAAACTCTGTTTTTCACTTTTATCTGAATGCTCTGATACTCTTTAACATTGACTGATATATTACTTGCTTTTACTTTTCACCATCATAGTAAATCATACAACTTTTCCCAAGTATATTCATCTGGGATTTTAATCTTCAACATCCTTCTATAAATTTCATCAGCTTCAGTGTACTTGGTGAAAGTAGGCTTGTTTATAAAGAGATGATTTACCTCATGCTGGAGGTAAAACATATTTTCAAATATTTGATAAAGTACCTTCCCTGTTGGAATTCCTTTCAAAGATGAATTTTTGGAATGTTCTTTGGCCACTTCTATGATATTCTTGTCATAGTCTTCCTACTTCATTAATCTTTCATTGATGACCAAAGGATTAGGCAGACATTTCTGCCTCAAAACATCAAATTTGACCATAAATCTGGTTATTGATAACTCCATAGCTTGGGACTTGTCTTCAAGTTGTACCATTAAGTTTCTTTTTGAAATTACCTTTTTAACCTATAAAAATTTTCAGTCTTGTCACTTACTCCAATTTCTTCTAACTCATGCTGGTTCTTAGAGTTTAGAAACTTAATTATCTCTGTAACTTCTTCTGGTTTTTTGTCAAGTTCTTCTTTGACCTTCTGGATGGATTCAGTGGCCTCTTTAATCAAGTTTTTTTCTCAAAGATGACATGGATATATGGCCAAATATCATTAACATAATTAATGATATTGGCCCATAATTGTTGCCTTGCTTGAGCTAAAGGTTCTGCCAATGTCAACTCTCCTTATAACTTCTGAACTCTGTCAGTCAATCTACTTGACTTCTATGCTTCAGCTGTATGCCTCATTTGTGCCAATTTATTTTCATATTCAAGATTCTTTACCTGTTATTTCAGTCTATTAATTTCAGTTGTTTGTATTTACATGTGTTGCATAGCTTTAACCAATTTACCTGCTTCATCACTAGGATGAGCTGATGTAGTAGTTGTTGTTGTTGAAATTGCTATATTCACTGGAATTGTTGTTGCCAATGGATCTAATGAAGTAGAGGGAACTATTGTAGTAACTGTAGGAATAATAGTGACATGAATTGCTTCCATGCTGGCCTTCTTCTCCTACACTAACTTATCCATATCTTTTAGTTGACCTGTCAATTGAATGATGAGATTCATCATTTCATATTTTTTTCCCTCATTTTATAAAACTTCTTTTGCTTGTGGTTGTTCAGTGGGAGGTATTTTCAGCTGCTTCTTCAATGAAACAATGTTTGCATTCTTTTTCTTGATGAGTTCTTCAACTTCTTTGAAATTTTTGGAATCATATCCTATCTCTATGACCAATTATTCAAGTGTTTTGATTCTATTATCGTTGTATTGTGAGGAAGCCTTCTCTAGTTTTAAATGAGCTTTGATATTCTCTAGAGAATTTTTTAATTTCTGGACACTCATAGCTTTGTTGGTCATAGTAGAATATAGCATTTCACCAGCTTGCCTATGGAACTCAATTTGATCTATTAGATGTAGATCTTTCGCTTGAAATTCAAATGTTTTTTTTCTATAGTCTATTGATGACTTTGGAGCCTTCATTGTGGGCAGTAAAAAGGTCATCTGCATTTTCCTGGTTTTATAATCAAAAGCAGAAAGTAACCTGTTCTGGTCACTGTTAGCCCCCTATGAATTTTTTTGACAAGAAAACAGGGGGCTAAAATGTTGTTTGAGCCTTCAAGGAATGCATTTCCTCCGAAAAAACATCATCCTTGAAAACCTCCTTATGCCTTTTCCCTTTGATGAATCCTCACCGCTGTTCCTAGTTTAAAAGCCTCTCTGTTGTGAAGAAAATTCCCAAAGGCCTCCATTTTCCTTTATTTTCATCCCCATTAAGCCTCTATTTTCCTCTTCTCGTTCCCTCCTTTAATTCCTCATTAACCCTTTAAATCATCCCCGATCCCCTTTCAAGCCTTATAATATCCTTTATTTGGCTTTAGAACCCTTTATTTACCCTACCGTTACCATCTTTTGGCCTTAAAACGCATTAAAAATAGGCCTAAGACCCACATTCATCTATGACAAGCCTAGCCCCTTTCGGCCAGCCCCCTAACCACTTCCCCTCCATAAGTCCAAGTGCTAAGGCCAAGCACTAGTCCAAGGCGCCTATTGCATCAGAGAAGTGGAGCGGGACATGCTTTCCATTGTAAAGCCCAAAGTTTCGATGCGATGGTGTTATAGTCTGTTGGCTTTTGAGTTGATTTCTGTCATTGATTAAAATAGATCCAACAGTCATCGCAAGTCCCATCATGCCCGCATCTCCCTTTCGTCACCCCTCCGATTGCATACCCACCGTCAATTCACTTTTAATTCGACGACCCTCGCATCCTCGCTCCGACCGCAATTGAAATGCTCAAGTTGTGCCATCCTCCGTCCCTCTCGATTGTGATCCTTCGATTAGATCGCAGCCGCCCATTTCCCGTGATCTAGTGGCCCAGGTTAAATCACCCTCCACCATTGCCGGGTCCCACTACGTCGGCCCATTTCATCGCATCTTCACTGATTACCTTTGTAATCCTCCTACATTGAACTTTAATGTTCCATATTAAATTTTATTTCATTTCTCCGCTTAACCGCATATTGACACCTCCATTACAGAATCTGTTTCCACAGTTACGCCACCATTCCCCTAGGCTTAAAAGCATTCTCCCACCACCACCCTGGATTTTATAATTGGTTTGTTTCATTGTGCAGGGTTTCAACCAGAGTGGTATTTCACTTTGTCTCTCACAATTGTAGTCACTGTGATCCAGAACACAGAGAGGCCCTTTCAGCAGTGGTCAGTGAAACAGCAGAGATGGATTAAGCGGATTAAAGCCAGTTAATTGAATATTTAGCACCTAATCCCGGGGCCAAATGATTAAGGCGCAGTCCGAAGATTAAAAAGAGCACATGAAACAAACCATGTCTGCTCTCAGCATCAGCAGTACATTTTCTTAGAACAGTACACCCTCAGCAGAGGTCTCCATGCCTCCCCGAGCTCCCAAAGGCCATCTCACTAACAAAAAACTTCCAATGACCGTCAAGACAACAATAATGGAGGTATGGAAGCCTAGAAGACCTACAATCACCTTACTTGCTTCAGAAGACAAAAAAGAGAGCCTTATGGCCAGAAAAAACTTCAAAGAAACGACAGAGGTCAAATCTGACCTGAAAAAGACTCCAAACCAGACCACCAAGTACAACGCATGGCTATTAAGTAGAGTGGGCATGAAACACCTCCTCCACTCTGTCTTAATGGATCGAGTTAATGTGTATCACCTAATCCTGTTATCCATTTTTTCTATAAAGAATCCTAGAGAACACTTTGTAAAGGGTTGGATTGCGTTATTGCGGTTGTAGTTGTAGGGATTCATTTTTTACTGTTAGAAACAATTTTGGGAGAGAGTAGTAGAGTAGATTGTAATGTAGTAGGCTGGGATGAGAAAGTTAGGACTGTAATCAGCCATTGAGCTCAGTGTATGTGACTGGTTTTGCATCAATTAATCATGCAAATTTCACAGGATCCTAGTCTATTACTACGGGTGATGTTTTTCTCTTTACATTGTTTTACTACATCTTTTCATGTTGTTCATTGGTCTTCTGGTACGCGTCAGAAATATAACATAGGATTTTCCCAATGGTACCCTATGTTTCTGCTCTCCCTACCTTTAATTTTTTCTGCTGATAGTGAAAACCAAGAGCAAATTCATGTAGTTTAATCAGTGTAGCAGTTGTTATTCACTGTTAGCTGATGTGTGAATTCGGAGTTTGTTGCTTGGTCGTTCTTGTTTGGGTTTAAGCTAGAGGATTTGGGATACCAGGGATTAGTGTAAGCCCTGTCCACTGGGGTCCTTGTTCGACAGATTGGCATTTCCAATATCCCGTGAGCTGGTGTCGAAGCATGGAAGGTTAAAAGCCCTTCCATGATCTCAGGCCTAGTTCTATGTTTAAATCTTATGTGTTTTCCCTTTGAGAGTATGCTGAAGCAGATCTGGAGTTAGATGACCTTTGGTCTGATCTCAAAGCTACCCTTTGTTTTCACCTTTCCTCCTTAATGTTTCATTCCATAATCTATCTCAAAGATCCTTTAGTATAAATGAATTTCCCTATGAATGCCTTGACTTAATTATTTGCAAGTAATCTCCTTTCATGACTCCATAGCCCAATGGATGGCACAGCCTTAACCCATCCTCTTTTTCTGAAATGTCCTACTGCTCTGCTCCTTTCTTCCCATTACCTTCTCAGTATACGATCCTATGACCAACCCGATAACCAACCCAATCATTTTAAACCTCCCTTCGTGCTTCATACCTAGCCTAACATCTCATTTTTAGCTCCAAATATTTATCATTTGTTGTTTCATTGGAGAGATCCCTCTCCGGGCCTAGGAGGGCTAGATCCTAGGGCCCCAAAGTGGTTATGATGTTGTCTCATCTTTTGGTATTGCCAATATGGACAAAACATGGGAACCCTAACATAATGGAGACTCCACTGGGGACATTGTTCTATGTCCCATTGTCGTCGCCAACATAATGGTGACTCCACTGGGGAGAAACTCAGACCAATGCCTTTAGATTGGCATTTCATTGCTGATGGTGGACAACAGCCTGTTGCAAATGTCCAAATTCATCCACCTGGAAACTCCACACTCTATAATCCCAAATAGAACTAATGACTCCACTGGTAGAAGACCCTGAATTGGTTGAGAAGACGAAGTGACCTATTTGTAGAAACATGGATCCAGACATGGACAGAGATGCAAAGCTTAATGCTTTGGCAGATCAATTAAACAGAATAGTAATCATGTTTGGTGAAGTGGTGAAAATGCATATGGCTAATTTAAATGCAAATATTGATTATCTAGAGCAGCCCATGCATGTTCCAGAGCAAGAGAAAACTCCAGACCCAGACAATGAGCAAGACATGTATGATACCCAAGAGTCTATAGAAGATGAAGAAGAAAGTGATGTTGAGCTCCAAAAATGTTCTTTCTTCCACCAAATTCCACTCCATTTCTTTTATCCATTATTAATCCTAGGTTCAAATGATCAACAGGTCTAGATTTGATCATTAGGAGATGTGTTCGGGAAGATGAGATGCCTGAGATTCTCAAAGCATGTCATGATGAACCTTGTGGCGGACACTTTGATGACAAGAGGACAACCTATAAGATCCTTCATTTAGGATATTATTGGCCATCCTTGTTTAAAGATGCTAGAGAGTATGTCAAAAGGTGTGACAGTTTCCAAAGTGTAGGGAAACCTTCTCCTTCAGGTGAGATGCCATTACAAACTCAGGTACATATTGAACCTTTTGAAAAATGGGCTTTGGATTTTGTAGGACCTATTAGTCCTCCATCGAGACAAAAGATATATATATTAGTTTGCATTGATTATGTTACCAAATGGGTGGAGGCCAAGCCATTACTTTTTGCTAATGAAGCATCCGTAGTTAATTTTCTTTTTGAGGATATTTTTACTCGTTTTGGTGTCCCAAGGGAAATTGTTACAGATCAAGGAGCTCAATTCACATCAAGGCTAGTGGAACAAATGATGGAGAGGTACAAAATTAGGCACAGAAAATCTACTCCCTATCATCCACAAGCAAATGGGCAAGTGGAATCTACTAATAAGGTTATTGAAGGAATCCTAACAAAGATTGTCCATTTACATAGAAAATATTGGGTAGATAGGCTTCCTGAAGCCTTGTGGGCCTATAGAACTACATGGAGAAGCACAACAAACCATACTCCTTATGAACTTGTTTATGGAAAGCAAGTTTTGTTTCCCATAGAGTTCCAGATTCAAACTTTCAAAATGGCATTTCAGCTAGGACTTGATCTATCAAAGGCACAAAAGCATAGATTGGAGCAAATTAATGAATTGGATGGGATAAGATAAGATGCAGTTCAGAAAACCAGTATAGTCCGACAGCAGAGGGCTAGATGGCATGAAAAGTACATCAAGGAAAAGAAGTTCAAAGAAGGTGACTGGGTTGTCTTGTTTGATTCAAAATTCAAGGATTTTCAAGGTAAATTTCAAACACATTGGCTTGGGCCATATGAAGTTGTTAAAATTTTTGATAATGGAGCAATAAAAATCAGGACAATAGATGAAGAAGAGGTTACTTTTCTTGTGAATGGTCATAGATTGAAGCTATATCACAAGCCACTCTCAAGGGAAGAATTTATTACAAAGTTCCAGAAAAACAATGATGTGAAGTTAATGAAGAAGAATCTTTCTTCTTCATCAACTTAATTGAATTTTCTGAAGCATTTCTTGAAAAAAAAAAAAAAGGTATAAACATGAAAACCAATCAATGATTGGCATGTTTATACAGAAAAGATAGGGTGAAAATCATAATCTTTCTGACACTCTAACTTTTCCATTTCGTTTCTGCAATCAGCTGTTACAAAATCATAAGTTCAGATCCATTTCACTTATGATCCATCTCATTTCATTTCATTCCATTTACTCATTCATCCATACTCCATCTCATTCACTCATTCATATTTCAATTCATTCCATATTTCATTCATCTCATTCCATACTTCATCCACCTCATTTTCATTCCAGAATTTAAAATTTGATGTTTTTCTGCAATTGAATAATACACAGCAGAAAATTGCAAGGTACTTTTTCACTCCATTTCATAAATTGTAATCCATCCCACTCCATAATTCACTTCATACATATTCCATTATACCATATTTCATCATCCATCCTCACTCATTCCATACAACATTCTACTTACATTCCAAACCACTCCATTCCATGTTTCAAAGTTCTCTACAAATACATTCTGCAATCAAACAGAAATTCTGCAGCTAATTAGACTTTCTGCAGCCAGATAGACATTCTGCAGCTATAGATCCTGAAGGCACTGACCAACAATTATTTGATTTGCAACAAAATGATCCTGAACATCCAAGAACAAACCAAGATCAAGAAGGTTATGAAGACTAAAAAATTAATTATTTTCAGGAGAAAACAAAGCATATGAAGATCACAAGAAAATCAAAGCAAAGGAAAAGGTATGAAGTGATTATAATGACATATCATGAAAATTTTTAGTATAGTTTAGCTATGAATAATTCGAAAATTTGTTTTGATTAATTTTATTTATCATGCCGAACAAACCTCCCGCAAAACTTTGGATAAAAATCCTTCTATGTCACCAATTCAAAACCCATATCCGATCATCATTTAAAAAAAAAAAAATCTAAACGGTTAAATGCTGAAGTGATTGGATTAATCACGTCACTAAGCATTTAATGATGATTTTTGAAATATCTCTGTGGTCTTTTCACTCATTGATTCGTTTTCTTCACCTCACCTCATTAATTCATTCCGTAACCATTCCTTATCACTCCTTTCCGCAACCGACTCTTAACCATTTCATTCTGTAACCATCGCTGTCACCGTGAAACAGAGGAAACATTTGGGGAGCAAAAACAGCTTGTTAACGGCCATTCTCACCGTGAGCAGAAGGCTGGTGAATTGAAGCTTGAAGAAGAGTTATGGGCCTCATTGTGAGAACAGAACCAGTTGGCACTAAATACTTAGAAGGCTATCCCCAAATCCGAGAAATCTTACAACAAGAAGGATGGTTGCAATTCCTTGAAAGATTCAGTGGCTTCCACAAAGAGGTTACTAAAACTTTTGCAAGATCTTTTAATGGAGCCGAGGTTGAGGTTGGAGATATTAAATTCACTGTTACATAGGATTTTATTGCAGAAGCAATAGGACTGCATAGACAAGGAGAAAGGTGGTTTAAGAACAGAGAATTCCATAATGAATCATGGAAGCAGATACTCAAGTCACCAGGTATGGATGTCACTGTTTTTAAAAAGGGTATCCCTAGTTCTGCATTGAAGAAAAAATGGAGAAACATGTTGCTTATCCTACAAAAATTCATCACTTGTGAAGGTATATATGGTACTTTTTATGTTTACCATATTAGGTTGATAATGCATTTCCTAGAAGAAGAACTTAATTTTCCCTATTTCTTGCTTCAAAGTTTAAAGAAAATGACTTCAAGTGTCCAAAAGAGAATTCAATTTCTGGAGACAACCTTATACCACCATGGTTTAGTCAAGATTTTGATTGAGCATAATTTGAGCAAAAGAGGGGATAATTGGGATAACTTCTTGGTGAGAAATCACTTTGAGGAACCAAAAGAGCCTTCACCTGAACATCAACCTACAAAAAGAAGCAGAAGATGGAGTGTTTCGGGGAAAAACACCCTAGAGGTTTGTTGGGTCAAAACCTCCACAGATCAGGGCATGCCATTCAGAAGGACTCACACACAACCATACTTGAATGCAAAAAACTAGATAACAACGATAGTAGAACTCACCCGTAGTCCTACGTTTGATGTAGATCCCGCGGGGTCCAAACCCCCAGCAACCCTTCTTCCTCCTTCAACCTGGAAAACAAGAAAGAGCGTGCACAGAAACCTAGTTGTACAGCATATACTTCTCCTAAACGTTAGTGCAATCCATGTGAAACATTATATAAACCATAATAAATGCTTAAATGATAATATTTTCACACATATAAGTAAACATTAACACATAAGTTCAGGAACAAGATGGTTCTTCATTATTACGAACAACGTGTACAGTAGTAAAAGTGGAGAGATCACCTGAATCCTTCCACGATCTTCGAGCAGACCGTCGTCCCGATCCGTCCCGCCCTTGCCTCACTAAGATACTTTCAAGACTTGTGCACTCGAGATGGCATATAAATGGATGAACATCTCCAAGAAACAAGGGTTTCCTGTATAAATTTGGGAAAGTGCAGGAGGCACGGGAATTCAGACTTGAATTGGGATTCCAACAGAGTATAATGTCTATAAAATTTCTCTCTCCCTTAGGCCATGCACATGTGGGGCTTTTATACTCCCTCAAGGTAGTTTCAATCAGTTGGAAACAGTTGACCACGTGCTGGGGTGGTTGAACTACTGGAGTAACCATCAACCTAGCCCGAAAATAGGGAATTTTTATATATTTTTTAATGATTTTAATGGCATATGCGGAAAAATACATATGGACTCGCGTATACACGCGGAAAAGTCTGGGCATACCCGCGTATGGGAATTTTAACATTGTTTTTTAATGAATTTTGTTCAAGTCTGTGGGAATGGGTGCCCAAAGCCATAAAGACAATCATGAATCACCTGAGGGTGAAAAATGATGCTATAACATGGAGACCCTCCAAAACTGAAATTGGTAAAACAACACAAGAAAGTAGTGAAGAAATGATCTCTGAAAAATTAGTTCAGATGAAGAAGAAGCTTAAGAAAAAGAGAATCATAAGAAGAGTTTCCAGAGAAAAAGGAGAAGGGCCATCTCAACCGAGGAGGAGCCACAGACTGAGGGGCATACTAAAGAAAACAAAAGTTAAAAAAACTGGGGTTATAAACATAGAAGACGAAGAAACACCTACTGAAGAGGATTTTGATGAAGAAGTTCCAGAAATTGATCCTGCACAGCAAGAAATTTACAACTATGTTGAAACATTGGAGAGGAAAGCTTCAGAGAGTAGAGACAGAACCCCTAGTCCTCCACTATCCGAAATAGATGTGTTAAGAAGAGATAGGTACGAGCTAGAAGTACTTAATAGACATATCAGGACTGAGAATGGTATTATAAGAGAACAAGTTAAACTAAAAACCAATATGAACTCAACCCTATCTCTACAAATGGACAAAGTGGAAAAGGCTAATGAAAAGTTGAAAAAGAGGAACAAAAAGTTAATCAGGGCACTTACCAATTTAAGGTTGAAGTTAGTCATTAGAAAGCCTAGAAGGCCTTTAACTACCAGACAAAGAAGAAGAAGAGGATTGGATGTTCTTGCAAAAGCCTCTGAGTTCATGAAATAGTTGCATGAGGACATGCAAGAATCTAGCAGTGGGGGTATGTTGAGCTCCAAAAATGTTCTTTCTTCCACCACATTCCACTCCATTTCTTTTATCCATTATTAATCCCAGGTTCAAATGATCAATGAAATTAGTTAAAATTTCTTTAATAATGAATATCGTGGCTAACTTACTATGTTTTTATGGTTGTGTCATTGTAGTACTTTTTGAACTGAAACTAGCTACAGAATGTAGACATTATGTAGCTAGTTGCCAATTCTGTAGCCAGCTTCATGTTTATACAGGTTCCAGATGTCATCTTGGAGAAAATAATACATGGGTGTATTCCACGTCATGTCCTCATCATTTGTTGCCCTTCATGGAGATTGAATGGAATTATGTACGTGGTTAAGCACGTGGAAACTCAAACTAGGAGGTAGACTCCTAACAGAATAAGGACAGTCCAGATTCTGTTACATGATCATGATCAGAGTCCTAGTTTAGTTTCTATTAGGAAAGACAATAATCCCCATATTATCTCAAGTTCTGTTATGTAAATTTGCTATAAATATGCTCGGGAAACCGAGAGAAAAAGGTTAGATTTTGGCTAGATTTTATGATTGACTGCTAGATCTTTGAAGTCCGTGAATACTCTGTTTTGAGGTGATTCCTCTTTAATGAAAGAAGCAAAATTTTCTTAAATGCGTTGAGTTTATTTTGAGCTAGATTTCGTGCTACTCTAGTGGTAGAGGGCCCCTGCCTCTTGAGCGGCCTTGTTTATACAGTAGATAAGTATTTTAGTTTCACTTTTATTTCAGCTTATGTTCATATTCGTTTATATTTACTATCACAGCCAAACTTACTCTAATCAACTTTTCCAAGATATCATTATGAAGAATGAGGCACAACTGTGATAGTGTAGGTTTTAGTTGCATTTATTTTCATTAGTTATCACAGTTAAAACTTACTCTAATAAAATTTTCCAAAATATCATTATGATGAATGAGGTATAACTGTGATATTATAGGTTTTAATTGCTAGTTTGCACCAAGTAGCACAGCTAATCTTACTCGTACAAAGCTCTTCCAAAATATCATAACAATGAATAAGAAATAGCTGTGGTGTCTTGGATCTTAGTTGTATTTTCTTTCAGTCTTGTGTTTATGAATGATACAACCATACTCGTTCTCACAAAATTTTCCAAAACATTATTCATACTGAACGGGATGAACTGTAGAATTCCTTGGGTTAGTTGCATGATAACTTAGGTATAGCACTCCGGAGGTAGAATGCATATGGTTCAGTTCTGTCATTTCATTTTCAGTTTGATAATGGCTTTTCAGTCTAACATTGTTCACTGTACTTCAAATAGACTAGTGGCACTCTAGTTTAGTTTTAGTTCCCTGTATTAGCACTTAGTTGCCATCCATTGCATTTCAAATTGTATTAGTTGTTAAACTTAAACACCATGGTCTTCATTATTTACAAAACTTCTTTTGTTCCAAACTCATACTAACACACAATTATCTGGACAGAAGGTAGTATCAGTCTAAGGCCTGGAGTATTTTTGCAACCTTTTTACCATTTCACAAACAAGCCTTTTCTCAAAAAACCATTCTAAAAAGAAATCTATGACTTTTGAGTGAGGCCTAGTGGTGCTAGATTGAGTTGCAGAAAAAAGTTAGAAGTTAGTTTAGAATAGAAATCTTATGGTGCTACAAATGTTCTTTTCCAAATATGTTCCAATAGACCTTTAATCATGGATGAGATGTTGTAACATTGTAAGTTGATTGTTTGATTGTTTAGTTAGGAGAATTTCATTTACACTTAACTGCCATTTCTCAACCTCTTCCAAAACATCTTTAATGAATGAATTGGACAAGTTAAGCTCATGTTGTGATTTATTTTCTTGAAGTCATTATCAAGCTTTGTATTTTTCTAGCCATAGTTTAGGTTTTATTTTGTTGCAGTATTTTCATTTGTCATTTGTCATCCATAATTTAGGCTTCACTCTGTTTTTAACCAGTAGCTTCTTTCCACCAACATTTAGTTTATTCTCTTTCAAAACATAAAACCATAAAACCAAAAACATCAGAAAACACTAAACACAACGTGGTAAGAAACAAATACCTAGGCACATATAGTGCACCACACTTCAGCAGTTTACCAACCCTGGTTGACAATTAATGAACTCAATTTAGGAAACTAGGTTGAGCACAAACAAGTGATCAGGAGCTGCCTGATTACTTACCCATGTCTTGTACCATGCTGATTAGAGAAAATAAAATCTTAAGGATAGAAGCTGACAAGGAGTGCTGGATTGAGGGAACAAGTGATCACATGGAAGATGCAAAATCTGAGGCAAAAGAAGAACCAACACACATAGAGGCCCCCCCTATGACTGGTAATTCATCTCAGATTCCACTAGAAGAGTGGCACCCTGATCATGAGGAATGGATTGAATCAGGAAGAGATTAGGAAACATTGGAGATCCCTCAAGGTTTCCCTACTAGCACAAATGAAGATTCCACAGAAGAGGCTCAAGAATATATCCAGCCTCCAGATCAGCCAGTACAAGAAACAGAGGACTGTTGTTCTTCTATCTATGCTAAAAGAGAAATCTCTCCATTGACAGAAGAAGAGATGGACCGAATGTTAAACACGCATTCCACCTATGAAATCTTCTATAGGATGGACACTCTTTCTCATTCGTCTGTTGAGTTTGATGCAGATCCAGAAAACTCCTCTGCGGATCGTAACGAAGAAAGACTTGCTGACAATCCAGAATGTATGACTGAACCAAGTCAGTATTTTTATGATACTGATGGGGGAAAGTTACGAAAGCATAGTAATAGATGCAGATTCATTGAATCTTCACTCTGTTATGCCTCATATCATCAGTAAAAATTTGCATACGAATGGAGATCAGTAGCCTTTCATCTTAAAGGATGAGGAGGAAAACAAAGAAAATATTATTGAGTAGGATGAAAATAACGAGCCTTCTCTTGAAAAAGAAGAAGAAATGGAAGTAACCTCTGCTCAAGAATACACGGATCTTTTCACGGAGCTCAGCCCAGTAGAGCAGAAAATACCGATGCTCCAAGAGGACACAACTGCAAGATATGATGAGTCCTCTAGTTCAGACGATGAAGAAGATGAAGGAGATTCTCTTTCCCAAAAGAGTCTTGCTCTTGATCCAGTGGAAGAGGGAGAAATCCTAGTTGAAGCCTGCCTGCCAAATATTCACAACCAGGTATATTTTCATGATCCTTATGGTCATTTCCTGCAAACATTTGTAGAAGGATCAAAGGTATTTTTGAGCAGCATGTTGCAGACAACGAGAAAATTTTTAAAAGCTGTTGTTAAGGAACGAAGAGAATGGGAGTGGCCCTACCTATTCAGCATGCTCAAGGAGTTGAACAAGAAAGAACAATCATGGGATCACTTGATGGACTGGTTGTATTGGAAGAGAAGGTTTATAAGCTAGACCTGTAAATATTTCAATTAGAGTAGGGTAGGTAGGAAAGCTCAATAAAGCTCAATCGGTGAGCATTTAGCCAGTTTTTTTTGAATTTCTACAAGGTTTTCAGTCCATGGGTAGTTTTGTCTTTATGCCATGGTCCACAACAAGCTAGACAGCCTAAACTTGGCTTGACTATTTTCAATTTCTGTCCTAGAATATAGAGAAGAAGTCTGCTAGACAATTTAATCCTAGCAGACAGTAGTGTAGGTAGAGAAAATTATGAGGCCAACTGTTTAATCCGGTCTCATCGAGTAATAAGGGTAGAAATAGAGTAGGTTTATTGTTCTATTCAAAATAATTAATGATGTAAAGGGTTTTCTAGTCCAAATGCACCCAGAAGAAAAAATGTTAGGACTTTAGTCTGGGTAGGTAGATTTTTGAGTAATGTTTGCTACTGATATATGTCTTCATGATTGGTGGAAATTGAATCAATTAAGAAAGGAGGTTTCAAGTACCAGGCATATAGCCTACTCCAAAGATCATTTTCTGAATTTTTGACTCCTTCGAGAAGAAGCCATCCCCATGTGGAGCCACTGTTAGCCCCCTATGAATTTTTTGACAAGCAAACAGGGGGCTAAAATGTTGTTTGAGCCTTCAAGGAATGCATTTCCTCTGAAAACACATCATCCTTGAAAACCTCCTTATGCCTTTTCCCTTTGATGAATCCTCACCGCTATTCCTAGTTTAAAAGCCTATTTGTTGTGAATAAAAGGCCCAAAGGCCTCCATTTTCCTTTATTTTCATCCCCATTAAGCCTCTGTTTTCCTCTCCTCGTTCCCTCCTTTAATTCCTCATTAACCCTTTAAATCATCCCCGATCCCATTTCAAGCCTTATAATATCCTTTATTTGGCTTTAGAACCCTTTATTTCCCCTACCGTTACCATATTTTGGCCTTTAAACATAGTAAAAATAGGCCTAAGACCCACGTTCATCTATGACAGGCCTAGCCCCTTTCGGCCACCCCCCTAACCACTTCCCTTCCATAAGCCCAAGTGCTAAGGCCAAGCGCTAGTCCAAGGCACCTATCGCATCGGAGAAGCGGAGCGGGAAATGATTTCCATTATAGAGCCCAAAGTTCCGATGCGATGGTGTTATAGTCTGTCAGCTTTTGAGTTGATTTCCGCCGATGATTGAAATATATCCAACGGTCATCGCAAGTCCCATCATGCCCGCATCTCCCTTTCGTCACCCCTCTGATTGCATACCCGTCGTCAATTCACTTTTAATCCGACGACCCTCGCATCCTCGCTCCGATCTCAATCGCAATGCTCAAGTTGTGCCATCCTCCGTCCCTCCCTATTGTGATCCTTCGATTAGATCGCAGCTGCCCATTTCCCATGATCTAGTGGCCCAGGTTAAATCGCCCTCCGCCATTTCCGGGTCCCACTACCTCGGCCCATTTCATCACATCTTCGCTCATTACCTTTGTAATCCGCCTGCATTGAACTTCAATGTTCCATATTAAAGTTTATTTCATTTCTATGCTTAATCGCATATTGACACCTCCACTACAGACTCTGTTTCTGCAGTTACACCACCATTCCCCCAGGCTTAAAATCATTCTCTCGCCACCACCCTGGATTTTATAATTGGTTTGTTTCATTGTGCAGGGTTTCAACCAGAGTGGTATTTCACTCTGTCTCTCAAAATCGCAGTCACTGTGATCCGGAACACAGAGAGGCCCTTTCAGCAGTGGTCAGTGAAACAACAAAGATGGATTAAGTGGATTAAAGCCAGTTAATTGAATATTCAACACCTAATCCTGGGGCCAAAGGATTAAGGCACAGTCCGAAGTGTTAGCCCCCTATAAATTTTTGACAAGCAAACAGGGGGCTGAAATGTTTTTGAGCCTTCAAGGAATGCATTTCCCCTGAAAACACATCATCCTTGAAGCCTCCTTGTGCCTTTCTCCTTTGATGAAATCCCCTCTGTTGTTTCTAGTTATAAATCTTGTTGTGAAGAAAAATGCCCAAAGGCCTCCTCCTTTTTCCCCCTTATATCATCCCTTCTAAACCTCTACTTCATCCCTTTTTAATCTTCTCTATTTCCCCCATTAACCCTCTAAACCATCTCAAGTTCCCTTTTAAACCCTTCAAATACTCTTTGTTTGGTTTAATAAACCCTTTTCCTCCCTATCGTTACCCTTCTTTGGCCTTAAAATGCATTAAAAAGGGGAAAAAACCCACTTTCCACTTTATATTAAGGCCTAGCACCTTTCGGCCTAGCCCCTCAACCACTTCCCCGCCATATGCCCACGCTCAGGACCAAGTGCTTAAGCCCCGGGCACTTATCGCAATCGAACCTGTCGGGCGAGCGCATTCCTTTGCACATATGAAAAATCCCGATGCGATTGGGTTTTTGTCTGTAGCCCCATGCTTTAATCTCCACTGTTCATTTACCCATTGATCCGAAGGCCCGGATTTTACCCACCCCGGTGGTCCCCACGCCAATGCGCCCTGTTCAAAAACCACCTGTATTTATCGCACCGCATTTGGAGGCTAAGTGGTATTTTCCATTTCACAGCGATTCCATTCATCGCATGCCACGTGTCCTGAGCATTGTTTGAAAACCACCCCCTCATCGCGCGTTATCGTTCGGTATTTGACCCGACGCGATATGCATATCAACTGTCCGATCTGGGGCTCCCCATCCAACGGTCATCGCACCCCGAAGATGCAAGGAAATTAACCCAAGACAATCATACCCCTGGCCCACCGTCTGTCGGCTTCCGATACGCTCTTCGCCGTCGATCTCCTCCTGAGATCCGATGGTCCAAAACTAATTGCCCTCCGCCATGACCAGGTCCCACCACCCATGGTCCATTTCATATGTTTTGTTGCATTTTCCCATTTCCTTAGTGTGTCGCCCAACTTTCAAAGGTCATCCCATTCGTTAATCTCCACCGTTGATCATCGCCTCCAAAACTGATCGGAGGGCCCACATTCGTTCTCCCATCAAAACTCCATTTCATTGCATTTCCACCTGTTTCCTCCACGACTGTTGTTTCTACAGTTTCGCCACCATTCCTCCAGCCTCTGAAGCATTCTCACGCCACCACCCTGGATGTTGTAATTGATTTGTTTTCATTGTGCAGGGTTTTTCACCAGACCGGTATTTCGCTCTGCCTGTCATAATCACAATCAATGCGATTCAAATCACAGAGATGCCGTTATAGTAAAAAAACGTATCAGCAACAGAGATCAAGGTGTTAGAGCTTGAAAATGCAAGATCAAATGCTCTAATCCTCATTCAAGGAATTAAGGCGCAGTTGAAGATTAAAGAAGTACACGAAACAAAGCTATATCTGTGTTCTATATCAGCAGAGTACTTTTCTCCAGAAAGACTGCCTTTTAGCGTTCTCCATGCCCCCTTGAGCCCTCAAGAAGCTAAGTACATTGAAAAAAGTTTCTGTTACTGTCAGGACCATAGTTATGAGGTATGGAGAGACCTGCAGACCTTTTCATCGTGTCACTTATTTCAGAAAGCTACCACAGAGTACCATCAGTCGGATTTCTTCAGAAGAACATACTTGAAGTTATTAAAAGACTTCTGGACCATGCTCCAGAGTACACACAGTTAATGAAGATCCATTTTGCAGAATGGGCATTCGACCTACCTCTCCTCTGTCTTAATGAAATTCATTTAATGAATATCACCTACCATTGTTATTCTCTTCTCCTATAAGAATTCTTGAGAACATATTGTAAAGGGTTGTTGTTTGGTTGTTGTCGATTGCTATTAGAGGGATTCATTTTGACTGTTAGAATAGTCTTGGGAGGGAGTAGCAGAGTAGTTTGTATTGTAGTAGGCTGGGAGGAGAAGTTTGGACTGTATTAGCTATTGAGCTCAGGGTATGTGACTGGTTTTGCATCAATTAATCAAGCACATTTCACAGGATCTCGGTCTATTACTATTGGTGATGTTTTTATAACTCTGTTTATTACATTTTCATATTGTTTCATGTTCTGCTGGCTCGCATCAGAATATTGGCATAGGACTTACCCTTGTTAGGTACCCTATGTTTCTGCTCTCCTTGCCTTTCATGTTGTCTGCTACTTAGTTGTTCTTGTTGGGTTTATGCTAGAAGATTTGGGAACACTGGGGATTAGAGTTAGCCCTATCCACTAGGATCCTTGTGCGACCAGCTGGCCTTTCTAATATCTCTTGCTGGTGTCAAAGCATTTAAGGTTCAAATTCCTTCTCTGATCTATAGACCCTGGCTCTGTTAAACTTATCTCTGTTTTCCCTTGGAGCATGCTAAAGCTAACCTGGAGTTAAATGACCTCTGGTCCGATCTACAAGCTGCCCCTTTGTCCCTCCTTTGAGAGTTTCCTATGAGTATGTCCAAGCAGGTCTAGAGTTAAATGACCTCTGACCTGATCTATAGACAAAAATTGGGTTTATTTCCTTCTTTTATTTTTAATCCTTAATGTTCCATCCCACCATATATCTAAAAAGATCCTTTAGTGTAGATGACTTGCCCTCTGAAAGCCTGGGCTAGTTGTTGCAAGCAATTCCCTTTCATGACTCCATAGCCCAATGGATGGCACTTTCTTGACCTATCCCCTTTGCTGAAACATCCTGCTGCTTTGTTCCTTTTCTACCATTACTTTTTGAGTCTATGATCTCATGACTAGCCCAACAACCAACCAACCAAATCATTCAAAACCCCCCTTTGTGCTTCATACCTAGCCTAACATCTCATTTTGAGCTTTCAAAGATACATCATTCTTTGTTTTATTGGAGAGATCCCTCTCTGGGTCCAGGAGGGCTAGATCCTAGGGCCCCAAAGTGGTTTGATGTTGTCTCATCTTTTGGTCTTGCCAATCTGGCCAAAACATGGGAACCCCAACATAATGATGAATCCACTGGGGAATTGAGTGCATTTCACCTTAAACATTCTTAGGCACTCAAAAGACCCAAGACCTATGGTTAGATTGGCATTCAATTACTGATGGTGGACAGCAGCCTACTTCAAACAATCAATTTCATCCACCTGGCGACTACACACTCCATAACTCCCAAAAGACCAAATGACTCCACTAGTGCAGAACTCTGAATTGGTTGAGAAGAAGTAGTAGCCTTCTTTGCATAAGCATGAATCAAAACATGGACAGGGATACAAAGTATGATGCTTTGTATGATCAATTATATGAATTAACAAAAACGTTTGGTAAAGTGCTGGAGATGTATATGGCTAATCTGAATGCAAGTGAGGATTATTTAGAACAGCCCATGCCTCTCCCAGAACAAGAACAAACTCGAGACTGAGAAGATGAGCAAGACATGTATGATGCTCACGAATCTATAGAAGACAAAGAGGAAGGTGATAAGGAACTGCCTGATTGCTTACCTATGTCTTGTGTTACGCTGACTAGAGAATACCAGGACCTAATAGCAAAAGATAATGGGGAGCGCTGCCTTGAGGAAACAAGAGACCACATAGAAGAGGCAGAGCCTGATTGGAAGAAGAGGCTCAAGAAAACATCCAGCCTCCAAATCAGCTAATATAAGAGAAAGATGACTGTTGTTCTTTTGTCCATGATGAGAGGGAAACCCCTCTTTTGACAGAAGAAGAGATTGATCAGATATTAAACCAGCAGGCCACCTCAGAAATATTTTATAGAGCACATGCTCCTTCTCAGTCATCTTATGAGTTTGATGATACAGATCCAGAAAGCTCCTCTGAGAATCAGGACGAAGAAAGACCTACTAAGCGTCCAGAATGGTTGACTTGGTCGAGCCAACCTATTTATGACACTAATGGGGAGAGCTACGATAGTATAATAGCAGATGAAGATTCTTTGAATCTTCATTCTAATTTACCACAAATCATCAATGAGACTGGAAACCAGCAGCCTTTCCTTTCAGAAGATGAGGAGGAAAGAAAAGAAGAAGTTTTTGAGCAAGATGAAAATAACGAGCCTTCTCTTGAAAAAGAGGAAGTAATGGAACAAGCCCCTACTCAAGAATACATAGGCCTTTTCACGTAGCTCAGTACATTAGAGCCGAATAGATCAGAGCTCCGAGAGGACTCAACTGCTATATACAACGAGTCCTCCAGTTCAGAAGATGAAGAAGATTCTCTTCCTCAAGAGAGTCATTTTCTTGACCTAGTCGTAGAAGAAGAAATCCTGGTTGAAGCCTGCCTACCACATATTCATCACCAGGTATCATATCATGATCCTTATGCACATTTCCTGAAAACATTTGAAGAAGGATCAAAGGTATTTTTGAGCAGCATGTTGCAGACAACAAGAAATTTTTTTGTAGTTGCTGTTGTGGAACAAAAATAGTGGGAGTAGCACTACCTATCCAACATGCTCAAAGAGTTGAGCAGGAAAGACTAGTCATGGGATCACTTGATGGATTGGTTTCATTGGAAGACAATGTTTGTAAGCTAGACTTGTAAATAGTCCAGTTAGAGTAGGGTAGGTAGGAAAAGTTCAATAAAGCTCAGTGTGTGAGCATGTAGTTATTTGTTTAATTTCTGCAAAGTCCAGCCAGCCAGACAGTCTAATCCTGGCTTGGTAGTTTTTCAATTTCTATCTTAGAATGTAGAGAAGAAATCTGCTAGACATTTTAATCCTAGAAGATAGTAGTCTAGGTAGAGAAACTATGAGGCCAACAGTCTAATATGGTCTCATGGAGTAATAAGGGTAGAAATAGAATAGGTTTATTTTCTTGTTTGTAAAAATAAATGATGTAAAGGGTCTGCTAGGTCAAATGCACCCTAGAAGAACAAATGCTAGGATTGTAGGATGGGTAGGTAGAGTGTTTGAGAATTTTTCTGCTGATTTGATGTCTTCACAGTTTTTGGCAGCTGATCCAAGAAAGAAAATGGATGGGTCAAGTACTAGGCATCTGGCCTACACCAAAGATTTATCCTCTGAATTCTTGACTCCTTCAAGAAGAAGCCATCCCCATGTGAAGCCACTGTTAGCCCCCCTATAAATTTTTGACAAGAAAACAGGGGGCTGAAATGTTTTTGAGCCTTCAAGGAATGCATTTACCCTAAAAAAACATCATCCTTGAAGCCTCCTTGTGCCTTTTTCCTTTGATGAAATCCCCTCTGCTATTTCCAATTATAAAGCTTCTCTGTTGTGAAGAAAAATGCCCAAAGGCCTCCTCCTTTTTCCCCCTTATATCATCCCTTCTAAACCTCTACTTCATCCCTTTTTACTCTTCTCTATTTCCCCCATTAACCCTCTAAACCATCTCAAGTTCCCTTTTAAACCCTTCAAATACTCTTTTTTTGGTTTAATAAACCCTTTTCCTCCCTATCGTTACCCTTATTTGGCCTTAAAATGCATTAAAAAGGGGCAAAAACCCACTTTCCACTTTATATTAAGGCCTAGCCCCTTTCGGCCTAGCCCCTCAACTACTTCCCCGCCATATGCCCGCACCCAGGACCAAGCGCTTAAGCGCCGAGCGCTTATCACAATCGGAGCTGTCGGGCGAGTGCATTCCTTTGCACATATGAAAAATCCCGATGCGATTGGGTTTTTTTCTGTAGCCCCACGCTTTAATCTCCACTATTCATTTACCTGTTGATCTGACGGCCCGGAGTTTACCCGCCCCGGTGGTCCCCACACCAACGCGGCTTGTTAAAAAACTGCCTGTATTTATCGCACCGCGTGTGGAGGCTGAGCGGTATTTTCCATTTCATAGCGATTCCATTCATTGCATGCCGCGTGTCCTGAGCACTATTTGAAAACCACCCCCTCATCGCGCGTTATCGTTCGGTATTTGACCCGGCGCGATATGCATATCAGTCGTCCGATCTGGGGCTTCCCAACCAATGGTCATCACACCCCGAAGATGCGCGGAAATTAACCCAAGGCAATCGTACCCCTGGCCCACCGTCCATCGCCTTTCGATAGGCTCTCCGCTGTTGATCTCCTCTTGAGATTCGACGGTCCAAAACTAATTTCCCTCCGCCATGACCAGGTCCCACCACCCATGGTCCATTTCATATGTTTTTGTTGCATTTTCCCATTTCCTTAGTGTGTCGCCTAGTTTTCAAAGGTCATCCCGTTCGTTAATCTCCACCATTGATCATCACCTCCAAAACTGATCAGACGACCCACATTCGTTCTCCCATCAAAACACCATTTCATTGCATTTCCACCTATTTCCTCCACGACCGTCATTTATACGTTTCTGCCACCATTCCTCCAGCCTCTGAAGCATTCTCCCGCCACCACCATGGATGTTGTAATTGATTTGTTTTCATTGTGCAGGTTTTTCACCAGAATGGTATTTCACTTTGCCTGTCATAATCACAGTCAATGCGATTCAAATCACAGAGATGTCATTACAGTAACAAAATGTATCAGCAGCAGAGATCAAGGTGTTAGAGCCCGAAAATTCAAGATGAAATTCTCTAATCCTCATTCAAGGAATTAAGGCGCAGTTGAAGATTAAAGAAGTACACGAAACAAAGTTATATCTATGTTCTATATCAGCTGAGTACTTTTCTCCAGAAATACTACCTTTTAGCATTCTCCATGCTCCCTTGAGCCCTCAAGAAGCTAAGTACACTGAAAAAAGTTTTTGTTACTGTCAGGACCACAGTTATGAGGTATGGAGAGACCTGCAGACCTTTTGGCCATGTCACTTATTTCAGAAAGCTACCACAGAGTACCATCAGTCGGATTTCTTCAGAAGAAAATACTTGAAGTTATTAACAGACTTCTAGACCATGCTCCAGAGTACACACAATTTATGAAGAGCCATTTTTCAAAATGGGCATTCGACCTACCTCTCCTCTATCTTAATGAAATTAATTTAATGAATATCACCTACCATTGTTATTCTCTTCTCCTATAAGAATTCCCGAGAACATATTGTAAATGGTTGTTGTTCGGTTGTTGCCGATTGCTGTTATTCATTTTGACTGTTAGAATAGTCTTGTGAGGGAGTAGCAGAGTAGTTTGTATTGTATTAGGATGGGAGGAGAAGTTTGGACTATATTAGCTATTGAGCTCAGGGTATGTGACTGGTTTTGCATCAATTAATCAAGCACATTGCACAGGATCCTGGTCTATTACTATTGGTGATGTTTTTCTAACTTTGTTTATTAAATTTTCATACTATTTCATGTTTTGCTGGCTCGCATCAGAATATTGGCATAGGACTTACCCTTTTTAGGTACCTTATGTTTCTACTCTCCTTGCCTTTAATGTTTTCTGCTGCTTAGTTGTTCTTGTTGGGTTTATGCTGGAAGATTTGGGAACACTGGGGATTAGAGTTAGCCATGTCCACTAGGATCCTTGTGCGACCAACTGGCCTTTCTAAGATCTCTTGCTAGTGTCAAAGCATTGAAGGTTCAAAGTCCTTCTTTGATCTATAGACCCTGGCTCTGTTAAACTTATATCTGTTTTCCCTTGGAGCATGCTAAAGCTGACCTGGAGTTAAATGACCTCTGGTCTGATCTACAAGCTGCCCCTTTGTCCCTCCTTTGATAGTTTCCTATGAGTATGTCCAAGCAGGTTCGGAGTTAAATGACCTTTGACCTGATCTATAGACAGAAATTGGGTTGCTTTCCTTCTTTCACTTTCAATCCTTAATGTTCCATCCCACCATATATCTAAAAATATCCTTTAGTGTAGATGACTTGCCCTCTGAAAGCCTGGGCTAGTTGTTGCAAGTAATTCCCTTTCATGACTCCATAGCCCAATGGATGGCACTTTCTTGACCTATCCCCTTTGCTGAAACATCCTGCTGCTTTGTTCCTTTTCTCCCATTACTTTCTCAGTCTATGATCTCATGACCAGCCCAGCAACCAACCAACCAAATCATTCAAAACCCCCCTTTGTGCTTCATACCTAGCCTAACATCTCATTTTGAGATTTCAAAGATACATCATTCTTTTTTTTATTGGAGAGATCCCTCTCCGGGTCTAGGAGGGCTAGATCCTAGGGCCCCAAAGTGGTTTGATGTTGTCTCATCTTTTGGTCTTGCCAATCTGGCCAAAACATGGGAACCCCAATACGAAGATTAAAAATAGCACATGAAATAAGCCATGTCTGCTCTCAGCATCAGCAGTAAATTTTCTCAGAACAGTACACCCTCAGCAGAGGTCTCCATGCCTCCCCGAGCTCCCAAAAGCCATCTCACTGACAGAAAACTTCCAAAGACTATCAGGACAACAATAGTGGAGGTATGGAAGCCCAAAAGACCTACAGTCACCTTACTTTCTTCAGAAGACGAAACAGAGAGCCTTACAGCCAGAAAAAACTTCAAAGAAACGTCAGAGGTCAAATCTGACCTGACAAAGACTCTAGACTAGACCACCAAGTACAGTGCAGGGCTATTAAGTGGAGTGGGCACGAAACACCTCCTCCACTTTGTCTTAATGGATTGAGTTAATGTGTATCACCTACTCCTATTATCCATTTTTCCTATAAATGATCCCAAAGAACACTTTGGAAAGGGTTGGATTGTGTTATTGCAGTTGTAGGATCTTCCTGATATATTATAGTGCAAATAACCTCATTGGGAGGTATTTGGGCAGCTTTTATGGAGTGAGTTGACATCCATAGACCCTAATTTCAATGTGGTTCTTGTATAAATACCAATATCCTGTCCTAATGTGTTTAGATAACTGCAATACTTTCTTTTTTTCTTCATTGATCTTAGGTTCACTGCTACTGCTTAGCATGTTGACAACTAAATGAAGAAATAAATTAATGAAGTCCTTGTAGGTGAACTATGTGGAATATTTTCTGATTAAGGAAGTCCATAAGACTACAGATTGAGGATTACCCTCAGTGTCAAATTTTTGGAGGCTTACTGTAAACCTTTCAGATTGGAAGTACAAGAATAAATGAAACAGAACTGATGAATATTTAAACACACCTTCTTCAGGTAATTTAACTAATTTCTCATGGATGGCATCTGAAAGGTATTGAGAAAAGTTAAATGTGAAGGCTGGGGGTTGTCTTGGGTAGAAATGGATAGAAAACCTAAGATAGAAGCATCTACATAATCATCTGTAAAGTATCCTCAAATGCAAGACAACATTGTGACAATCTGTCTTGTTCTTTCTGAAAATTTGAGGTTAAATAAGGAGGGTTACTCTTTGGGGTTTCAACTGATGGAGGTAAGAAGGTTTGGAAGATTTGAAACCTCTTGGGAAAGTCCTGTTTGAGATATAATTTTGTGAGGATTTCAATAGACAAAGGGGCTTCATCAGGATTGGGTTGGATTTGCAACATCTGGTTTATTGATTTAGCTATAATTGTGAACAAAATATCCTTGCTATGGGTTACTAGGGCTCTTTCATTGGACATATAATTAACTTTATAGAGTCTGATCATTTCAGGAAATTGGAAGGTCTAGGGGAAGATATATATAGGAAAATTTGATTCCCAAAGGTGGATATCATCAGTCTGGTCCATGAATTTATCATGGCTCTAGCAGTGGAGCTCAAGGAGGTTGAAATGAGTGAGAGGGTCACTGATTTTGAAGTCTTTGTCTCCAAGGGGGGTATGTTGAACATCAAAAGCAAGAGGTTGCAAGGGATTAACTGTCACAATGCCTTGGGGA
Source organism: Pinus albicaulis (assembly GCA_034641835.2). Lineage (NCBI taxonomy): Eukaryota > Viridiplantae > Streptophyta > Pinopsida > Pinales > Pinaceae > Pinus > Pinus albicaulis. Next base: position 19,981,826 of record CM076571.1, read on the forward strand.
GCCATAGATTTGTTATTTTATTCAACTTATTACTCTTTTTCTTAAGAAATGGCTTCGATAGCTTTAACAATACCTGTGAAAATGGAGTTCTGGTATGTATAAGGGATTATGGAAACAAAAGGGTCTCTCTTTGGTCTTATAATGCTTCAAGCTGAGTCTGCACAGGTTCTGGTAGCCAATAAGCTTGAATTTTGGTCTAATTTGGCCTCAAAATATGCTAGCACCGATTTCTTTAACTTGAAATCAGGTCGGCAAGGGTTTTTCTCTGCAAAATCCAATAGAAAAATGGTGAAAAGACTATAAAGGTTGTGTTTTAATGTTTTTAACCAAAAATGGTTAAACTTATTGTGCAGGGTTAAATTCAAATATGGATGGTATCATAGCAATGGGTGGAAAAGTTGGTAAATGGTATATGACGAGGAAGCGCGATAAACTATAGGGTTTCCAAGTAGTAGGGGAGCGCGGTTTCGAAACTTCTCATTTCTCAACCCCCCAATGGTGTTAAAGTTTGGGCAGTAGGGGGTGTGAAATTCTTGATTGGTTGCAGGATCTGATGAATGAAGATCCGATGGATGGACGAATAGGTGGGATTGATAGGTGGGGCCTAGGATGACTCATGCGATGGGTTTAAAATAGAAGTGGGACCCGGGATTATCATACGGGGTAATACTACATAAAATTTATGTTAAAATTATATAAAGGGGTTAATATGAAATGGCGATTTAATGAATATGATGCGGTATGTAAAAATACACTAGGGATAAATGTTAAAAATGATATCAGGGAGGGTCTTACAATGGGGCCTGATATATTTAAACAAAAAACTTTGGATAAATGGGTTTTGGGGTGTATTTTAATGACAAATGGGAGTTAATAAAGGTTTACAAGTGACAATGCCTTCTAGAAATGGAAAATAGGATTTTAAGCAAAGAGAAGGGGATTTTAAGGGATATTAGTGATATGAAATGACCAATTTGATGCTCTCCATGCCTTGTGAAAGTAATCTACCTACCCATCATTTACCCTAACATTTTTTCTTCATTTATTGGGTGCATTTGAGCTTGCTAACCCTTTTATTTTTATTTTTAATAAGCAAACTATCTAATTCTAATATTATGACTTCCAATGGATCAGATTAAACTGATGAGATCATTTTTATTCTCTACCTAACTACTGATCTGCCAAGATTAAATGGTTTGGCTATATTTTTATTCACTATCTATCAATACTTTGAAATTTAAGTGCATGAATGTATCAAGATTAAGCTGTTTGACCATCATGAATTGTGGCATTTTTTACAAGCTACACACAATTTTTATTTTGCAAAAGTAACTAAAGTAGTGGCATTTTAATGTGCACACTTTCATGATCTATTTTTTATCTCTTTTTGTGTGGGGTTCATATTTTATTTTATTTTTTGATCTTTTTCTTTTTTAGTACTTTGATTTTTATTTTAGGACTTCACCCTCTTTACATTTTTTTATTTTAATACGGGAAAACATTTTGTAGAAAGAAAAAGTATGTACAATATTAGAATACTTTATCATAGTCAATTCAAAATTATGATCCCTATTATTATAGGACCCTAACAGGGTGGATTACTATACCTTCGTAAGCCTACCCCACTCTGACTTACCACCATTATTCTTCGTGGTTTCCATCCCAATTATCTTTATGTTTTGTTCGTTGGTTCCACATCTAGCCTTATTGCAGCAAATTGAGCTTCATTGTAGACACAGGCCCATTCTAAGTTATCCCTTTGCTAACAATCAAATTTCACAGTTATTACTCTACTCCCCTTGTTATCTAGAACCACTTATCAAAAAATTTCACCCAAGTTCATTATCCGGGTGGTTCCCCTCAAAAAACATGAATAAAAACCTATGCGACCTCCTGCTTTAAGATGTCCTAGGCACTGGTCTTCTGCAACTCAAGACTATCTCTAGGAGTGACAACAAATTTAATGCCAAAACCTGGCAAATCCAAAAAATGAGCTTTCACACGGAAATATGTGCTAGTGAAATGGGAGTTGCAAAAATTACATTTCCATGAACAATTGCCTCCTCCCTTTGCCTTGATGCCTGGCCCTGCCTCCCTTGTCACATATTTCCACAATGGGTATTTGGGGTCATTATTTTGTTTTCCCTACACATTTGAAGCTTTTGTTGTAGCCCCAATTCCAATAGATGGAATACTTGAAGACCCTAATGAAATAGGGATAGGAGGGGCATCTCCAATGGGGACCTTCTTTCCCTTTATTTTCCCCTGTCTTGCTACCCTTGATTGAGCCATGAATACTGTAAAAAATAAACAAAAATGACCAAATACATAAAACATATGCACATGCAAACACTAACAACAAATTAAATGAAAAACATGGAGGGACAATGCACTTATCGGATGCTCGAATATATTTGAAAAAACTCCCTTTCTCCTTGCTAACCCTTGCTCCTTGTTAACCCTTGCTCCTTTCTCACTTCACAAACAAATAACTGTGAGAAGGAATGGTCGAAATCTGAGTTTTATAACTCAAACATCGCATTTTTTCGCTGGTCGAATCTGGCTGTACGGGATTCGATCATGTCTGTACAGGACATGATTGGGATTCGACGTGTCCTGTACGGACATGATCGAATCCTATGAAATGGGTACAAATACATACATATCGTATCTGATATGACAGATTTGGGACACGTGGACCCCACCCAACGAATCCAGTTTCTTAGATTTTAACTATTAAAAGCACATTGTTGATCTCCGTGTTGTGATCTCTGCAAGTCTAGATCTGAATTTTGTACGGCCAAATCTGATATCCATTTGTAATTCATCGATTTGATTTTGAAGGAACATGACTGTTGAGGTATTGATCTTCGTTGAGCGGGATGAAGTAGCGTTAGGAAAAATCTGTGACCTTTGAAGCATGGAAACTTTTAGGGGCTAATATTCGCAGGTGGGCTAATTTTCCATGCTTTTTCCAAAAAAAACATTCGCCAATTTCCATTTTTTTAAAAATTGATTCGCCCAAATTTTATAGTATAAAAAAGATTTTACCCTAAAAATCTCCAAAAAACTATATATACTAATATAAAATGATTATAAAACTAAATATTTTTACAAAAATAACATCAAAATTTTTATAGTTTACACATTTGGGACTACAAAGATTCGCCATGTTTTTAAACTTTAAGATAAGCGTCCATCCTTAAAAGTTTCCTTTCTTTGAAGGATGCCCCTCTCTCAGTCACAGGGTTTTGGACAATGATGTTGAGGCTAATTTCATGCACAAACACTTTTGGGTAAATCTTCTCGATTTTCATTAGTGAATCGGGGACATTATGAACTTCAAAGTTGATAGCAATGCCACAACTCTCCTACCATGAGATTGAATTATTGAGGAGCATTGTGTAAATTATTTTTTCATTTTCTATGTCTATAATTAATGCATATCTCTGAATTTTATTGTTTGCATATTTTCCATACCTCTTCTGTTAAGAGGAAGGTCCCCATAACTTGAGTGATATTGTCATGGCGCAAAGGCAGATATGGTTTGGTATTCCCTTTTTCCCCGTATTGGTTATGTTTTTGATTTCTTGTCCAACATAAACTAATCGAGCTCCTCCTAATCCCCCAGAAGCGGAAGTTGAATCAGTTGCAGGCTATAATGCAGAATATGCACGGGATGTGATCCTTAGGAGTTCACTGTTGGCGGAAGCCAATGTCCTGGGATCCGGGGGACTAATTCTGACTGAAACAAGGGACGAAGTCGCTCACTCATTCATATGAGTGAGATTCTTTCCCAACCTCCAAATATTTCTCGATCCAGCTGGGGAAGAAGGGGAAGAGGCTGTTAGCGGGGTGATCCTTTTCTTCGGAAAACAAACCCAAAAATAGAAAACCCATCAATTTTCATAATCAAGAGGGATTCACTATATTCGAAACTAATGAATTTGTGGGTGGGGTTTATGTTGGTGATTCAAGTTGGGTTTCGGGGGGTCGGGCAAACTCCCTCCTTGGACGAGCACTTCGGACATAGAACCGGGTCGCGCTGCTTGGCGCTTTCACATATTAGGTGTGTGGCACTATATCGAGATCAAGACCCAAAAGTAGCTAGAGAAAAGCAATCATCTTAGCCACCGCTCACCTAGAATTTATGTCATTTAAAAATAAAGAACCTTTAGCTGAGTCAGAAGCAGGGGCGGGTGCACATCTATATCATGGTGCCTATTAGATAGCTATCACCTCACCATGATATAGATCCAGAGCGAGACCTAGATCCACCAGTATCAGATTTAGATTATGAAATAGATAGGCCATTAGGTTATGAAATATCTCTCCCTAACGGGATAGGGTATGAAATATCTAGATTGAAAGGGGTCTAGGCGCAGAGACAGAGGCAAGGAAGACAAAAGCAGTTGAAGAAACAAAAGTCTTAATTGATCCATACGCCGACACAAGAAGATATCACTAATTTGATTATGTATAATTTGTTAGAAGATGGTGTCATCATGTCCAGCCAGGAACATCAAATTACTGGTTAATTTGATTATGTGTTTAATAGGTAATTTTGTAAAATTGACTTCTGAATACATTCAGTACCCACACAACCTTCCTAGATAACTAGGGAATACAATGGAAGACCATGTGTTCAATATATGGACGTATGCCCATAGGATGGTTCAGTATTGAGACTAACCTGTCGTGCTCCAGGAGGTCATGAAGCGTCAATTCTGTAAAGTATGTCAAAGATGCTCTGAAGTGGTTATGTTTTAAATGAAGGTCAAGTGACAACTCGAAGATGTGGTGATGAAGAAAGAATGGTGTTTGCGAGATTCTAGAGTGGATGTGAGTGCTCATGAAGACCAGTCAGGAAAAGATTAATATTGTTGTTGTAATATGTATTTTTTAGTTTTTTCCATGTAATCATTAAGGGAGGGTGTTGGAAGTAATGTTTCGATGTCATGTGTGGTTGTCATCATGAGTCCCTAGGCATTGGTTTATAAGATGTTGATTCATATGTGTGAGTCATAGTCATGATATACATGTCTTGAAGTCATTTATTTGTGTCATATATATTTGTATATGATGTGATAAATAATATCAAGGATTTTGGTGTTGTGAGTGTTCAATCGCTCTCTCTACTCTCTCTCTACTTTCTAACAATTGGATTCTATTCTAGTAGTATTTGTTTTGGATTATTTAGCATGATCTCTTGATCTTCCCTCATTTTTTGCTCTTCCATTTTTTTAATATAGAGAAGTGATGAATGTGATCTAGAGAAACTAAAAGAGAGAGAATTTATATTGGTAAGGAGTTGACATATATATAGCTAATGGTAGAGAGTGATGAATTATATTTTGATAAGTTAAAATATTTGATTTTTTAGATTTTTTTGAACAATTATATCATAATCCAATAATGTAATTGTTGATTAAATTGCAATCTTCCATTATTCAAATTGTAAGTTTTGAAAGAATAAATGAATCTATATCTTTAAAAGTCTTAATTTATTGGAATTGTACAATCTTAACAATTGACATCTACAATTCTAACAAATTTCTAAATTTTCAACAAATTTCTGACAAAACTCAAGATGTACCAAAAAAAGGATTGAAGAGTCAAATGTTCAAACTATGCATAGAAAAATTAGATGAGGTTAAATTTTGACATGTAAGGAGTTGACCAATATGTTGTAATAAGGAAAATTTTAAGAGTATGAGTTAGAGGTAGACATAACACAATGTATGACTCAATTTTCAATTTTATCGATGATGGGAAGTTGTTTACGCAATTTTAAAGATATTTTAACTTATTTAGGGCTTTTTTTCATGCAAAACCCAAAATCAACACATCAAATATTTCCCTTATAGCAGGGCACTGTAAGAGGTCAATTTAATAAACATTCTTGTTTATAGTCGCAAAGCAATGAAAGCTTCTCACTCAAATATTATAATTTCAATAGTCTCTTCTAAAATATAAATTCAACCTACTTCCTTCAGTGATTAAAAAGGATATCATTTAAACCTATATGAACCTAGCCTAATCCTTAATATAGTGATTTAGATGGGTGGAAAGTCATATAGTGTGGAAAAATAAAATATGGGTAAGAGCCTTAATTTCCCTCCCAGGGGGGTTACAAAGTGTGTCATACAAAAATGCAGGTTAAATATGGAGTTTCCATGGTTGTTCCCTTTTATTATTTCTATATAGGGATGGTAAAGTTCAATATCAAGTCACCAATGTTGGGACCTTTATAATCTAGGTCATTACATATGTCAATGCTTCAATAACATTTCCAAAAGAATGCTACCTTCCAATTTGGACAAGTTCAATCTCAACACCTAGGATATATATTCCCTCCATTTCATCAAAGGATACAATCTTCTCGTCACCATATCTCCTTGTAGAGGCTCAATTAAATGCACATACACTATTCAAATTACTTATTTGAACCAACATTTGAAGAATAAAAATGGCTATGCCATATCTTGTAAGAATGTATGATTTTCCTTTAGAAATATGCCTCATTATCATTGCACAAACTCATCTGGAAATGACTGAACATGAAAATTGTGTGTTGGGTGCAGCCCAACTTGATCCATTTTTGGACAAAGAATCTGCATCTTAAGGAGCGAAGTGCATGGTGCCGCAAAGCTAGATATATGTTGTGTAACCAACTCCAAAAATAGAAGAAAAGAGATATCAACGCCTTAGAAATAAACCACTTTGAGGGGGAAACCTCCAATACATTACATAAATGAACAATTCTTGGACGATACAATTTAAAAACCTCCTTTCTATATATAGGAGTCCATGTGGCCATAATGTAATCCTAGTGGGCCACAATGTAATCCTAGCCGACCTAACAATAATAATTTAAGGGCACAATAATAACAAAATGGGAGTTACAAGGGTACAATAATAACAATAAGGGGGTTACACTAACAACAATAAGGGACTATACTAGTAATATAGGGACCTAACATGCCCCTCTCCTTCAAAAAAATGTTGTCCTCAATGCTTGAGTAGCTCTGGGTGCTTCTGTATAAAATTCTCATCCTCCCATGTAGAATCTTCAGTGGGTAAGTTCTTCCACTTGATGAGATACTCTGAAATTGATCGATTCCGTAGCTGTCGAGTTCTTGTTTCCATGACCACTTCAGGTTCCAATATTATTTTTCCTTCCTCATCAAGTTCTGGCAATATTGTTTGAACTAGAAGATTTTCACCTATAACCTTCTTTAAGCATGAAACATGGAAAACTGGATGTACTCGTGAAGAAGCAGGAAGCTCCAATTTGTATGCCATAGAACCAATCTTTTGCAACACCTTGTAAGGACCATAGTACTTTTGTGATAATTTATTATCCTTCTTAGCTTGCTTGAGGGACATTTGTTTGTATGGTTGTAGCCGTAAAAATACCCAATCTCCTACAACAAAACTTCTCTTGCTGCGATGTTGATCTGCCTGTTGTTTCATTCGATTTTGTGCCAAATTCAGGTTATCCTTTAAGAGTTGGAGAACTTCTTGCTGATGCTCGATGTGATCTTCCACTGCTTGAACCTTCGAATTTTCCCTCAAAGATGATGTGATGGATGGTGGATTATATCCATAAAGTGCCATAAATGGGGTCATTTTTGTTGCAGTATGGAAGGAAGTGTTATACCACCATTCAGCAAGAGGTAACCACTTGACCCATTGTGTTTGTTTATCAGATACAAAACAACGAAGATATCCTTCCAAACATTTATTTACTATCTCAGTTTGACCATCAGTTTGAGGATGATAAGATGAGCTATGAGCTAATTGAGTACCCAAACAAGAAAATAACTCCGTCCAAAAATTTCCAGTAAAAATGGGATCTCTGTCACTCACAATAACCCTTGGGCTTCCATGTAGCTTTTGAATTCTATCCATAAATGTAGTAGAAGCTGTACTTGCTTTAAATGGATGAGATAATGCACAAAAGTGTGCATACTTGGTAAGTCTATCAACTACCACCATGATGACACTCTTTCCTTCGGACTTAGGTAAACCTGTGATAAAATCCATTGAAATCTCCTCCCAACGTTGACTTCGAATGGATAAAGGTTGTAGAAGTCCCGGGGTCTTAATTGTCTCCACTTTATTCTGCTGGCAAACCAAACATTCCGCCACAAACTTTTGAATATTAGATTTAAGGCCATCCCAAATTAATTCTTTCTTCACCCTGTGGTAAGTTTTTAAAAATCCTGAGTGTCCTCCTAAAGGAGAAGTGTGCAATTCCGGAAGAATATTTTGTTTTAGTTGGGAATTCTTACAAAGATATAAGCGATCTTTGTACCATAAGGAATCATTTTTCCAACTAAATGTATCAGATGTACTAGGATCTTGCTGCAACTTTTGAATGAGTGTCCATACATCTTTGTCCTTCTTCCATTCATCTCTTGCTTAGGTTATCCAATCTGGTTGGATAATAGAAATGGCACAAAGCAATGCTTCCACCTCTTCATTCTTTCTTGAGAGTGCATCTGCAACAACATTAAGCTTTCCTTTTTTGTAGATTATTTCAAAGTCATAACCCAACATCTTTGTGACCCATTTCTGTTGCTCTTCTGAAGATAGTCTTTGTTCCAAAAAGTGTTTAAGACTATCATGATCAGTTTTTACCTTGAAGTGTCTTCCCATTAGGTAAGTTCTCCATTTCCTTAGTGCATGCAGTATTGCTAACATTTACTTATCATAAATAGGTTTACGTAAATACTTTCCTTTGATTGGACGACTTTCAAAAGAAATGGGTCTTCCTTCCTGCATTAAAACAACACCAATTCCATTTCCTGAGGCATCACATTCCACAATAAAGGTTTTTGTGAAGTCTGGCGTAGCTAAGACCGGTGCTAGGCACATTGCCTCTTTAAGATGTTCAAAGGCCTTAGTTGCTTCAGGAGTCCATGAAAATGTATCTTTCTTCAATAATGTTGTTAGAGGTGCTGCTATTCTCCCATAATTCTTAACAAACTTGCGATAATACCATGTTAACCCGAGAAATCCTCGCAACTGCTTTATGGTTGTGGGAACTTTCCATTCCTTAATGGCTTTAATTTTGTTAGGGTCCACTTTAACACCCTCGTGAAATACAATATGACCCAGATATTCCACCTCTTGTACTCCAAAGAAACATTTGGATGTTTTTGCATATAATTGTTTCTCCTGCAATAGTTTGAGCACCCTGTCAACATGTTCAACATGATCCTTCCAAGACTTGCTATAGATTAGTATATCATCATAAAATACTAGCACAAATTTTCTAAGGAACGGTTTGAAAATGGAATTCATCAACCCTTGAAATGTAGAAGGTGCATTGGTGGCATCACCAAAAATTCAAAATGACCCTCATGAGTTCGAAATGCTGTTTTCGGAATATCTTCAGTCTTCATTCTAATTTGATGATATCTTGAACGGAGATCCAACTTGGTAAAATAAATTGCTCCATGTAATTCATCCAATAATTCATCAATCACAGGAATGGGAAATTTATCTTTAATGGTGATCTTATTGAGCTCCCTATAATCCGAACACATTCGCCATGATCCATCCTTCTTGTGTACCAATACTACCGGAGTAGAGAAAGAACTTTGACTAGGTTGAATTATACCCGCCTCTAACATTTCTGCAATCATACGTTCAATTTCGCTCTTTTGGAAGTAAGGATATCTATAAGGCCTGATGTTTGGAGGAACACTTCTGGGAATCAAATGAATAGCATGATCATGATCACGAATAGGTGGGAGTCCTTTGGGAGTTTCAAACACCTTGGAATGATTGTCCAAGACTTGTTGGAGATCTGCAGAAATAGATGATTTTGATGTCGGAACTTCTAGTGAGCATAATTGTGCAATTACGCCTCGTTGTTCTTTCTTTAGAAACTTTGTCATGACATTAGAGCTTATTATCCTTCCCGGCTTCCCTTCAATACCTCGTAATTCGACTTCCTTTCCTTCTGAAAAAAATTTCAAGAAAAGTTCTTGAAAATTAAAAGCTACCGTCCCCAAAGATTGTAACCATTGTACTCCTAGTACAACATCAGCACCTCCCATAGGAATGGAAAGCATTGGACTAGTCAATACATATTCCCCATGGTTAGCTTGATATTATGGCATTTTCCAGAGAAATTTATAGTTCCTCCATTTGCAACCATCACTTGAAATTCTGGTGCTGGGTATAGGAAACAATTTAATTCCTTGGATACCTTATAATGAATAAAATTATGTGTGCTACCTGAATCAATCTACACTATTACCTTTTTCTTCCTTATATGTCCTTCTATCTTGAGATTTTGAGAAGTGATAATTCCTGCCAGTGCATTACACGATATGGTCGGATTCATTTCATCCTCTTCTAGAGCTGGTTCCTGGTGTATATCCTCTTCTTGTTCATTTTCTTCTTCCTCTTCATAATGTATGTAAAATAATTTCTTCTCAGCACACTTATGACCTTTAGTGTATTTGCTATCACAACTGTAGCAAAGCCATTTTGCTCTTTTTTCTTCCAATTGTTGTGGTGTTAACCTTGTAGGTTGTGGAAATCTAGGCATATCAACACTTCCTTCTTTATAGAATTTAGTGGTAGGCTTCCTTGTCGCCATTATTTTACATTCAAATTTTCTTGCCAACCTGAATGCCTTCTCCAATTTATCCGGTTCCAAAACGCGAACTTCATGTTGGATGTTATCCTTTAAAGTGCCTATGAAAAGATCGATCCTGTGTTCCTCTGGAATATCAGTTACCCTTATATTCAATTTTTGGAAGTCCTCAATGTTCTACCCCACTAAACCCTTTTGTTTGAGATTTATCAATTGGCTAAAGAAGGTGTTGCTCTTTGTATCCTCATAATGTGCTATCATTTCCTCCGTAAAAATTGACCAAGTGACAATTTTTTTACGGGAGCAAAGCCATCGATACCATACAAATGTATTTTGTTCTAAATGTAAAGTTGCAATGCGTACCTTTTGTGTGTTTTTCACATTATGGGGATCAAAATATTGCTCCATCTGTAGTATCCATGTTACAGGATCCTTTCCATCAAACTTCCTCATATCCATTTTTGGAATATGGTGGTTCTTCCCGCCAACATTAGAGTTTATGAAATCACGATTAACATTTATTTTTTTCTCATCATGAGGTTCTTCTACTATCTTTTCACCATTAGGAAACATTTCTTGTATCAACTTCTTCAAACCTTCTATGTATGCTTTTAGATCATTCTTCATGTTTTCCATGTTGTCTTTCATGTCATCCATGTTAGCTTCCATGCCATCCATCTTAGCTTCCACGCTAGCTTCCATGCCATCCATCTTAGCTTCCATGCCTTTCTTCAAACCATCTATCTTCGCTTCCACGCCTTTCTTCAAAACTTCCATTTCAATTTTTGTTGCTCTTTGCGAGAGTGAAATTTGTTGCACTTGCTCTTGTAATTTTGATAGATCATGTTGCAATTCTTCATCTTCATGAGTCATAGTAGAGCCTTCTGAAGGCTTAATGGGTGTTAAATTGTTTTTACAGGGCATATTTTAGAACCCAATACTGATATATATTCTACAATATGCCCTTGGAATCAATTCAAATTGATTCTTCAAACAATACTTATGCAATTCGGAAAAAAAAAACACACCTTTTTCTTGCTTTTGAGGAGCTCGATATTGAAATTGGATTATGTATGTGATTGTGGCTCTTCAATATTCGAAATTCAGCTCTGAAGTATCCCTCTAAATTCTCTTTTGAATGCCACAAGTCTGACTTGATTTGGATTCTACAAGACAAAGTTATGTCCAATCTCCCACAATGACCTAATTATGGACTGTTTCAGTAGAGCGAACTTGTACGACTTTCCACGTGTCACTGTTTTGTCCTTCGCCTCTAAAATTGATATTAAAGAAACTAAAGTCTGTGTAATTGTGACCACTTTTTACGGGACTCCAATCCGATGCTCAGAGAGAGAGTTATTGAACTTTTCCCATGATCACCTCTTTGTGATGAAATTCGGGAGCCTGAAAAAGCACTACCTTCCACAAATCATATCTCCAAAAATATTGTGAACCAAGCTCTGAAATTTTGCAACGCATTTCGTCATGATTTAAGCTTCGTACCCTAAAAATTTCAGATTCTGAACCTTCGTAGAAAGAACTTTATAGCGAAAATTCCACGATGACCTGTTTAGGAGCCTGAAAAAAGACCTAACTTCCACAGATCATATCTCTGAAACTATTGTGAACCAAGCTCTGAAATTTTTAGACAATCTTCCTTAGGATTTCGGCTTCGCACCCTAAAACTTTAAGCTTATGAAACTTCGTAGAAAAAAAGTTATAGCGAAAATTCCACGATGACCTATTTGGAGCAGCGAAACCCTAGAATCCAAAGCTCTGATACCAAATGTTGTGTAACCAGCTCCAAAAATAGAAGAAAAGAGATATAAACACCTTAGAAATAAACCACTTTGAGGGGGAAACCTCCAATACATTACATAAATTAACAATTCTTGGATGATACAATTTACAAAGCCTCCTTTCTATATATAGGAGTCCATGTGGCCATAATGTAATCCTAGTGGGCCACAATGTAATCCTAGCCGACCTAACAATAATAATTTAAGGGCACAATAATAACAAAATGGGGGTTACAAGGGTACAATAATAACAATAAGGGGGTTACACTAATAACAATAAGGGACTAGACTAGTAATATAGGGACCTAACAATATACCGCGCTATGTCTAGGGGCTTCGGGGTGGGTCGAAGCCCCTCATTTTGTAACTGGTTTCGAGCTTTAGCTAGTTGTTTTGTCGAAGCCCATGGTATATGGACCATGTTTTTGTGTCTATGTAATGTATATAAGGTAATGTCATGTTGTGTTGAAGTCATAACATGAATAGTTGATGAGCGAAGGTGATTGTATTTTTCGTCTTTGGTTTGTTTTGGGCCTTAAGGGAAGGATTTGCAACTAAGTGCGCGAAGACCTTGATTGGAGAGAAGGGCCTTGAAATACTGCATGGTAATGGTATGGTAGATGGTATGTCTAATTTCTCTCTAGATTTCGATTTCTATGAAAATTGTGTATATGGGAAGCATAATCAGGTGAGTTTTCCTTCTGGTGCTAAGAGGGCGAACAAGATATTAGAGCGTGTGCAAAATGATGTGTTTGGACCTATGTCGGTTCCATCATTGGGAAATTCTGTATACTATGTTTCATTCATAGATGAATTCTCAAGGAATACATGGATATATTTCTTGTGGAAGAAATCTGGAGTCTTTGACAAATTTAAAGAATTTAAGGCTCTGGTGGAAAACCAAATAGAGAATAAGATAAAGGTGTTGAGGACAGATAATAGTGGAGAGTTTTCCAAGAAGGAATTTGAAGATTTTTGTAAGAATTGTGGTATAGCATGACAGAAGAATACTCCATACACACCTCAAAAAAATGGAATTGCAGAAAGAATGAGCATAACGTTGATGGGAAAGGCAAGAAGCATGCTCAATGGTACTGGGTTAGGATAGGAATTCTGGGCAGAGGTAGTGGAGACTGCATGTTACCTGGTTAACAGATCACCTTCACCAACGTTGGAGGATAAGACTCCACATGCGGTATTGACTGGTAAGAAACCCTCTCTTTCACATCTAAGAGTATTTGGATGTGATGCATATGTACATGTTCCAAAGGAGAAAATGACCAAGTTGGATAATAAATATTAAATGTACATCTTTATTGGGTATAAGGATGGTTTAAAAGGTTACAAGATTTGGAACCTAGAAACAAGGAAGGTTGTGTACAATCTAGATGTGGTGTTTAGAGAGGTGAAATATATTTATGAACATGAATTCCTACCAAAGGAACCTGAGAAGATAGAGTTTGAGCTAAATGAGAATGAATCTAAATCTATAATAGAACAAGATTCATAAGAGGAAGAGCCACAAAATGCAGTTGTGAGAAGATCATTCCGGGAAGAAGGCAGCTAGAAAGGTATAATCCATCTTCTTTATATTCAAATTTTTCTTTAACTATCACCGATGATGATCAAAAACTGTCAGGGAGGTAGTGGATTCAGAGGATGGAAAACTCTAGAAGGAGGCCATGGTTGATGAAATGGCATCCTTGCACAAAAATGAGGCATGGGATCTGGTGGAGTTGCCGGCTGGAAGGAATATCATCGGGAGAAAATGGGTGTTTAAGAAGAATATGAATGTAGAAGTAAAGGTGGAGAAATACAAAGCTCGGTTGGTAGAAAAAGGTTATTCCTAGGTGCCGAGAATTGATTTTGGTGATATTTTTTCTCTTGTTGCCAAGGTTACTTCTATTAGATTACTTTTATCTGTTGTCGCCGCATTTGATTTTGAGATAAAACAGATGGATGTGAAGACAAAATTTCTTCATGGAGATTTGGAAGAGGAGATTTACATGAAGCAACCTAAAGGCTTTACAGTGAATGGTAAGAAAGAACTGGTATGCAGGTTAAAAAATTCTCTATATGAGTTAAAAGAGTCACCAAGGATGTGGTATTAGAAATTTGATACTTATATATGGGGACTTTCCTTCACTATAAGCAAAGAGGATCACTGTGTGTATCTTAAATTAATTGGTGGCTGTGTTATTTATTTGGTCTTGTATGTGGATGATATGTTGTTGATTGGAAATGACAAAGAAATTATCCAAGGTTTGAAGACCCAATCGTTCTCAAGATTCGACATGAGGGATCTCGGTGCTGAAAACTAGATTTTGGGCATGGAAATTAAGAGAGATCGGGTAAAGAGGAAGCTCTGGTTAAATTAGAGGAATTATGTCGAGACAATATTGCAGAGTTTCAATATGCTGGATAGTAAACCGGTGAAGGTACCTATTCCTGCAAGTGAAAAGCTATCTACTGAGCACTGTCGCAAGACACAAGAAGAAGAGGAGGATATGTCTCGTGTTCCATATGCAAGTGCAGTGGGTATCCTGATGTATGCAATAGTATGTACTAGACCAAAAATTGCACATGCAGTGGTAATATTGAGTAGGTTTATGTCAAAAACAAGGAAATATTGTTGGCTCAAGGGGTCCTAACCCAAGTTCAGTGTGCAAAGTTTGCCAACAAACCCCTATACTATTGGCCCTTTCGGTAGTGACCTACTTGCGCAGGTCAAAGTCTCACCCGAAGTAGTATGGGTGGGTGCTAGAACCATGTTTATGCACCCTGAGAAAGGATGGGTAAAGCAAGAAGAGCTGTGCTAGGTCCTGTAATCCCCGATTACCTTGTTCTGCGTAGGGTTAATTAAGTCTCTATTCGCATCCACGTGCACTAGATCTATATTTTTATGCTTGTTATAACATCAACAGAGAAATACATAAACAAAACATAATAGATCTAGATCCAAGAACACAGTATACAGATCTTTTTTAGCTTCAGGACAAAAAACACACAATATAACGACTATCAGTAATTCACATAAAAGTACTCACAGATTTAGTTCTCTAAAAATATTTTTCATTCATTCGTTCATCAATTATTCCTTACAATTCCCTTCCCAACCTGCGCACATAGCAGCAGGGTCCGCACATAGCTGGACTTGGATCTCCGCGCACACAACCAGTAGGAGTCCATTCCCAAAAACCCAAACAGATAGCTTAAATCACAAGTCACATCAATAGCTCATCATTTCTTATCCCTTACAATACAAAATTCATCTCTATTTATAACAATCTAGCCTAGATTTTCCTATGGTCAGTAACCCATGGTCTTCAGACCCCTAGTTTACCCTTTCACCCATTACAATGCTTTCAGGGCTTTGACCCAACCCAAAACCCCTGCGCTAGACTAAATATAATAAAAAAGCTTGAAAATGGACCAGTTTCATAGCTTGTTATGAGACCCTGTTCCAACAGTCCCCCAACACAATCTTGTGACTCGTCCCGAGTCACTGCAGTGGTGCGGCTTCGATTTGTGCACGCAAGGTAGCCATAGTGCGGAGGAGCGGTGGGAGCACTTCCTTACTCTAGGCCGCAGCTCGTTGTGCAATGTTGACCAGTGTCAGGGAGGCAGGGCCATCTGGAGCCACGGTAACCCGTTCTAATAGCCAGTGGAGGTGTGCAATGGTAGAATGAGCGTCTTCAGTGAGTTGGAGTGCAGTGTTGGCCCATGGTTTCAACCGTTTTCGAATGACATGCTTGTTGTGGTGAAGGTTCTTAATCCTGTCCAATATGGCTAGACACTGCGAGGAGACGGTGGAGGGTGAGGAGGCTCTAACTTGGTCCAGAATAGCTTATGTCTGCTGTAATTATGTCTGGATATGCTGAAGCGTGGAATGGTGCCGCATTTCTGTACATATTTGTGTAGTTGTTTCGACCAATTGTGTGCCCTGCGTTAGTTGCTCCTCGATAATACACATTGCATCTGTGACCACTGCAATCCGTTGGTCCCGTACTTCCGAGGGTATGTCATACTACTGTTGCATGGCCCGGTCATAGTGGTGAACTTTGCACAAAACTCTGGTGTACAATCCTCGTAGATCTGTGCGAGATAGCTGCACTAAATCTATTTGGATGTCCCCAGTAGTTGGATCACGGGTGTTGACTAGGGAAATGCGAGGGAGTGAACACACATTGCTTCTGCTGGGCGATATTCTGGAGTTGCGGAGAAGCCGTAGCATGTCCCAGTATCATAGTGTTCCGTCTGTGCATGGCTCGCAGACAATCCTTTTTTCCAGGAGCCAGTGCTCACCCCTGTGACTGCACTCAGCATTCCCAGGCTCTCTGGTTGGGTCCATCTTAGCAACCAGAAAACGGGCAACCCAGAGAATGTTAATGAGCGTAAAAATCCAGTACGCAGATAGTAGGAGCATGTGGTAGGGTGAATAAATAGCCTGGTGTGCAATTATCTAGCCAACCAGACACTATCTGGAGCTATTTAATGGTGGAGTAGCCCATTCGTGAGACTGACCATCAATCAGGTGGATCGATCTTACCATAAATAGCTGCATTGATGATCTGCCGCCTATTGTGCGTACTTGTAAGATCCCTTTTTTATTAAATCAGGATGTGTTGGTGGTCCTCCTTTGTGCCTGAGGTCATTTCCATGAAATTTCAGACCATGGATGACGCCTGCATTTCGTTCGCATACCCTAAATAAAGGTCGACGCGAGGTGTGTCTACAAGTTGGCCATCAGTCTTTTCGAGCCATGCGCTTCACCCTTGCTTGGGATGTCCCTGCACGATAGGGCTGCGTCATGCGTCCTCTTGCCATTTATTACTTGAGGCGTCCACAAATTCTTCAAATTACACGTGGGTCTAGGCAGGTCCGTAACCCAACACATGCCTAGGTCAGCGGTACCCTGGCAAGCCTATCCGTGCAAGGTTTGATCGCACCCTTGAGTGTTGTATGTCAGAAAGTATCCACATAGGTCGACTAACCTCAGAGTCCATCTGGAAACTGGGGTCCCTATGTGCAGGATCACCCTTCTCTAATACTTCTCCTGAGTGAAGAATACTGGTCCTTGCGTAGGTGCTCCGCACAGTGTTAGTGATAGTGCCTGTTACACAGTAATTTTTCACCGTCCCTGCAATCCCCATCTCTCCAATTGGAGGGTCTTTTCTATGACCAATAAGTAGTGTCACGCCTTGAAAATACCATCATTACATCCCTTGCCATGAGGACAACATTCCTTCTGTTGATCATTTCCTGAGCAGACCCCTAAAAACACCTGTTTTTGCCTTGGTGCTGGTATCCCGTTATGTCCTCGCGCTAATGAGGAAAATTAACACCAAGCCCGCACCAATTGGCACTCTGTTCCAGTTGAGCATCCACGCCAATCTGCTTATGGAAATTTTTTTAAAAAAAGAGGTGAAGTTTCGATTACAACAACTTCGTGGATGAGTCATCAGGAGTGGTTTCGACTGAATAACCACGGCCTTCCTCCTTTGGCCTCTTGTTTCCACCTTATGGGGAACCTCCCAAGGGATAAGGCCTCCCTTCCAATATTGTAGGGATCCCAACCTCCTCCTCTCCTCTATAAATATAGCCTTCATCCATTGATGAAGGGGCTGAGGGGCTGAATGGCTGAATGGTTGAATCTCCAAGAGCCTTCATAGCCTAAAGAATGCTGCAAGAGCTTTGATATTCGTCATAGTGCCAAATCAATAGCAAGGATATTTACGATCGAAGAGAGAGGCTTGTCCCCATTTTCGACAAGCTTTACTGAGACATATTCCGCTAACGACCCGCCGAAGGAAGGTTCAACGTCAGAGCCAAGTTTTATTTTCCTTTGTATGAATTAATGATAAGTGACTATTGGTTATGGTTCCACTCGTATTGTTCATTATGATCATGAGTTGTGTCTTCTCTGACTGATACATAATTGCATATATCTGGTTTTACGCTTGTGTTTGTCGTGTTTCTTGTGTGTGCAGGTGTTCGATCGTGGTGAGTGAGAGGATTGTGATCTACTGGAGGAAGGGAACATGAGCGTCATCTTCTCTACAAACGACAGCGTTGGACTTGAGGTAGGACTTCTTCACGATTTAGTTTATTGCAATTACGAACTTGCGCCTTAGCATGATATGATTGTTGCTAGACCTAATCTGGGCTAGTAGGGATCGCCTCTGTCCGCAGAGGGGATTTACCTCTACAACAAATTGGCGACTCCACTGGGGAGTTAGCTTGTTGTTTGCTTTATAAACTACAGATGGAGCCTGAAGTTAGCCATATAGCCTTCGAAATGCTCTTTCTCTGCATTAGCGAAAGTAGATCAATGCTCCTTCAGTCAATCTCCGGTCTAGTTTATGGACTGAACACTTGGAGTATTGTCTTTTTTTTCGGTTGATTCTTGACTTTTCTTGCTTGATTAGCTCTTTTGGCTGGCTCTTTTTGTGTCTTTGACTTTTGGTTTGAGCTTCAACATCACTGGTCTACTTCTTGGATTGCTTATTTTTATTTTTTACATAGCAAACTTGACTGGCGTGCTTATTAGCCTAACAGTCGCACCAATTGGTGCTAGTTGCCAGTTTACTACCCGCGCCAATCTTGTTATGGCGCTAGTTTCCGCCTGACAGTTGCGCCAATCCTGGAAGGTGCTAGGGTTTGCTCTTTTCTGAGCTTTCTGAGCTTGATATGTGATTTTGGTTTCATTTCTTTGACTTCCTGAGTGTTCTGGAGCCCTGTTTGACTGATTGTGACCTTCATCCTTTGGTTGTTTTCCCATTTCTATCGATTTTACATTCTAACCCTAGGGCATCTAGGTGCTATTGTGTGTCGAGCCTCCCTTGGGAGTTTTTGGTTTCTATCTGTTCAGTCAACTTTGTGATTACTTCTCTGCATTCATTTGGTGGTTGTCTATTGTTTTATTGCGTTATTTGAGTGATTGGCTTCTTCTTCATTCGAATTGCGCTTTGTCTTTCTTTGAGCCTAGATTACATGGTTCATTTGAGTCTTGGAGATTCTGCTTGAAGTGGTGAGTTTGGTCTTGGTTGGGAGAAATTATTTATTTTTTTCATTTTCAGGAATTGGCGCTTGTTTTTAGTTAGCAACCCGTGCCAATTGGCCTTTGGCGCTAGTTGTCAGTGAGCAAGTCATGCTAGTTGGCGCTAGTTTCACCTACAAAGTCGTGCCAATTTCAGGGTGTATGAAAATTGAGACTTTTTCCCTAAATCCTTCACCAGTGTGTCTTTCCCTTCTGGTATTTTCACTGTATGAGCATAGATTACATTGCTCATTGTTTGGAATGTCTTCTTTCTATGATTGTTTGATGTAAAAGGGAATGAATGCCTTGTTTTAATCTCTTGCTTTGGAAGTCCTCTTTGTGTTTGAACTCATATGTCTTGTAGCCTTTTGAGGGATTTCGTGACAAAGTGTTTGAAACAATGATTGCATTCTTAGTGTTTGTTTACATCTCTTTTGCATTCATCCTTCATTAAGGATATTTCGTTCTTTTAGTTTTCGTCTCATAGTTTTGTTTTCGTTAAAATGCATTAGATCACATTACATAGAAAAGTATTTTTTGAGATCCATCATTGAACTTAGATTACATTGTTTAATGATTGAAAACTAGAAATCGCTTTGATTGCATTCTCTTATTAAAAGCATGCATTAAGTAGATTCTCATTTCATCGAAAAATGCATTGAGTGCATTCTTATAATTTGAAAAGGAAAAGGAAATTGTGCATAGATTACAATTGCATAGTTTTCGAAAAAGAGGATTTTGCATAGATTAAATTGCATTATTCTCATCGTTGAATGTTTGAAATTACTTTTGGATAGTGAAAGTCATCTAGTTTGGAAGAATTTTGTTTGTAGTTTTGTTGTTTGTTGCATCATTTGAATCTCTTCCCTTAACTAGATAACATTCATCGAATTGAAAGATTTCTTTTATCATATAGCTGCATTTAGGAGATTTTGAGACATAACACTCGCTAGGGCCTGAAAATTGAAACATAATTGAAGATTAACATTAAAATCTATTCAATTTACATTAAGGTAGCATTGAAACATTAACGAAATATTTAGAGGTCTAGGCTAGAGACGTGTTCCGGCGTCTTTAAACCTAGTAGCTGTCGTTTGCCTCTTGGCTTTAGACAGCACTAGTACGGACTTGTGCTCCCCGTACCATTGCGTATATAAAGGGAGACCCCACTAGGTTTCTATCCTTTATCCATAGGAAGCCAAGTCTGTCGCCCTATACCCGTGATACACCAGACACAGCATTCAGGGAGATTGCCTACACGTACATTAAGTCCTTGGTTATTTTCTCTTTCATTTTGAAACCAAGGTGTATATTACAGTTCACGGTTATTTGGTACACCCTTTTCCTAGCATTCCTGAGCAGTCATTTTGATCTTATCTGACTCCTTAAATTTGAAAATATCATCAAGCGCTTGTAATTTCACGCTTGCTTCAAAACTGAAAGAGATAGAGTCACCTTTTATCTGTTTCTAGACTCTTAAAACATGAAATGGTGAAGTTTCTAAGTTTCAATGTGGTAAAATAAATCACCTGCGATCACGTGCCCTTTTAGAGTTTGCTTGTTGGCCGTTTGATTGTGTACCTTGGTTTTTAGCCCGTGTGCGATTTTGAGTTGTTGATGGCAACTTTTCCATAGTTCACCAATGAAGGAATCCCCTCCGATGGGAATCCTGGTCATTTTCCTCCTTTTGGAAATGTTGGTGCTCATTATATGGCAACGTTGTCCCTTCCTGGGTTAACTGTTGGGTTGCCTGTTTGGTTTTTCTCAACCTCTGTGGTTCCGAATGTCTCGTCTACTATTCAATCAATTCCTCCACCTGAACAACATCATGTTGATTCTAAGGTGGACCTCTCCCCTTCTTCGCCTGTTTCTGCGTCCTCCTCTTCTACTTCACCTGGTGAAAGTCTGGATTCAAGTAACCAGGTGGCTAAGAAGAAGAAGAAGAATACAAAGAAGAAGAAGTTTGATAAGAGAGAGGCTAAGGCTACAACTACTGCTTTCGAAACATCTCCTCTTGATAAACCTCCCAACCCTCCACGGAAAGTCAATTTCCCTTGCATGTTGTGCACGGAAGACCATCTTCTTCGAGATTTTCCTGGCATTCCCAAGGTGCTCGAAGTATGGTCAAACTATCGTCCACCATTGCCTTTGGCTTCTGGGAGTCAAGTTGGGGGCACGTCTTCAACTGGTATTGGTAAGGCTCCTAAGAAGCAGGGTCAGATCACCAATCCATGTAAGTTGTGTGAAGGGCACCATGCCATTCACCTTTGTCCGTATATGGATGAAGCTAAGAGAGTTTTGGAAAACTTAACCGTCTCTATACCATGCCTCCTGGATGGTTATAAACGAATTTCTTTGAGTCCTCCACCAATTGATCCTACGATTGGTCAAGAGTCATCCTTGGTCGATCCCGCTCCCTCAGAAATTCAAATTCAGGAATCCATTCCCAACCAACCATTGGTCATGGGATTGATTGAGCTGGCCCCATCTGCAGTGCACCAGGTCTTTTCCATTGAGAGTGGATCTCACACCCCTCATGTTCTTATGGTTTCTTCAGATTCTTCGAACTTGGAGAAATATTCTCCTGTCCCTATACCTCAAGAAGCTACTCCCCCACCTCCCGTGATGGAGGTCCCGGGGGATACTCCTCCCACCTTCGAGATGGAGGTCGTGGAGGATGCTCCTTCTTCCATAACACCAGGGGAAGACCATCTCAGTTCGATGGTACCCCCTCCAAGTAGATTGGTCACTTCCTTTGAGAGGAGTTGATTTGTAGGATACCGCCTTCCATCTTATGTGCCTTTTGAGATCACAATACAGACCCATGGTTTGGTCGTACCCAGCACTGTTATAGATGAAGGCGCGTCTGTTAGTGTTCTATCCTCAAATACTTGGCAAGCTTTTGGTTCACCACTGCTTGTTCCTGTTACGCAGAATCTGTTGGAATTTAACAGAAAAACTATTCAACTGTTGGGGATCCTTCCAAGGTTACCTGTCACTTTGGGAGGTAAAACTGTCCATATGGACATGATGGTTGTTCCAGGCCCTTTGGATTTCAATTTTCTCTTGGGTTGCGATTACACCTATGACATGGGAGCGCTCGTCTCCTCCCTTTTTCGTGTGGTCTGTTTTCCACATGAGGGACGGATCGTGACCATTGATCAGCTTTCGTTCTTTGGTCCTGATGTGGTAGCTGGCCCGCCATCATCCGTTCCTAGTTTTTATCCACCCGTTGTATCTGCCCCACCGCAGGTCAACTATGTGGGTACCTACCCTATGCCTGTACTCATTGATGATACCATCGTGCGTAGTGTGCTGGGGGCATTGGGTCTTGACTTCTAGGATGTTTTCCTTCCATCAGGAGTGGAAATATTGGAAGCGATGACTTCTTTTTCATTATGATGAGGTCATCAAAGCACAGTTCCTTGTCTTGTGTCAAGCTCCTTAGAAAATGAAACAAGGTTGTCGGAGCATAGTTCGTTTTCTTGTGTCAAGCTCCTTAAAAAATGAAACTAGGTTCTCGGAGCAGAGTTCCTTGTCTTGTGTCAAGCTCCTTAAAAAATGAAACAAGGTTGTCGAAGCAGAGTTCCTTGTCTTGTGCCAAGCTCCTTAAACCATGAAACAAGGTGTCCTGAGGATAGTTCTTTTAATGTGTCAACCTCATTAAAATAATGAAAGAAGTTCTTGTTCAATTTGAGTCTTTGATCAGATCTCGTAAAATCCCAGTTGAGTCTTTCTTAGATCTCGTAAATTGAACCTTCACTCCACCTGCCTTTCATATGGACTGAAGCTTGGGGGGCATGTACCTCGAATTGAGTGACCATGCTGGGGGCATGCTTACTTTTTCTAAGCATATTTTGTTTCCGTTTCAAGCTTGTGTAAAAATGAAACTGGTTTCAAGCATAGTTTGTCTCCATTTCAAGCTTGTGTAAAAATGAAATTGGGTTCAAGCATAGTTTATCTTTGTTTCAAGCTTGTGTAAAAATGAAACCAACTTCAAGCAGAGTTTTCTGATTTCAAGCTTGTGTAAAAATGAAACCTTTCCCATTTTACCTCTTGTGATTGCCATCTTATCAGACTGTTTTTGTCAGATGAGCCTTGGTTTTCTCATTCCATCGTCCCCATCTGCTTGGCCGATCATACACCTTCACTTGGTTGTTTTACTCATTCTTGAGGAACCGATGCGATGAGTGGTCTTGTTAGCCAGCCTCTTGACCTTTATCTTGTTTTGAGCAGTTCCACCATTACCGAAACCAGTTGCTACCCTCGGTACCACTCTTTCCTCCAGGAGGAGTCATATTTCAGCTCTTTTCTGACTCTCTAAACATGAAAATATTGTCGAGCCCCTTGTCATTTCGATCTCGTTAAAGTGGCCACGAAACGAAATCTACCCAGTATACGTTTACCCCTTTTTTGGGCTGGGATAGATTACTTACGAAAAGGGAATACCCTAGCCTATCGTGACTAGGAGGTTTTCTCAAACATAGTTTTCTACCTTTTTGGGTCTGAGGAACTATTTAAAAAAAGGGACCATTGGAGTTTACTTTTCTACTGTCTTTTCAAACTCTCTAAATATGAAAAGATGCCAAGTTCTCCCTTTGTCAGACTCGTTAAATCCTGATGACATTGGATTCAATCGTGATGATGATATTTGAGTTCCTGCTTCTTAGGGCTCGTTAAACATACTAGGATGGATTCATCCGAAGGAAGGAATTATATGAAAAGCATATGGTATCCTCTTCAAGCTTGTGTAAAAATAAATAGGTCCTCGGTAGAAATGGTGGGGGAAAAATGGAACCAAAATCGTTGTCGTGTCAGTAGTATGTCGCTCTTGAACATGGCACTTGTCTGCATTCGTGTCGAGTTGGGGACATCTCATCTCATTTTCCACTTGCCTCCGTAGGTTTGGGTGATCCCTTTTGACCTCTCATCTGCTCTTTGCCTCATCATCATGACCTCAGATATTTTGATGTCAAATACTGCCAAATCCACTATCGTGCTGCCGATATGTTCAAGAGAAGTTGACCTCTAAAAAAATTCCAACCTTCCTCTGATTCTCATCTGATCCTGATTCAAAAAAATTATATTCCTCTGTCTTGTGTCAATGATGTGGGAAACGCTACGGCCCATCTTCGATCAAGATCACTTCCTGTCGATTCAGCTCATTATCCGGGAAGTTGATCTGGAGACTCCCTTCTGTTACCTTGGAGCTTGCATGCCTTAATGGAAGGCTCTTCGCGTTCGAAGTGAGGTTTTCATCATTGGCCTCTGATCGAGTGATTCTACGAGTGTTCGAAGCTAGCTCACTGATTCGCATGCCGTAGATTGTACCTATAGTATCTTGGGAGCCATTGTCATCATTGGTGGTACCTCTCACGTCTGTTAACAAATTTCATCATTGGCTGGTAATCAGACAATGTTCTTGCATGTTCGACTTCAAATCACTTATTCGCATGCTTGAACTTGTACTTTGTTTGGGTCGAGATGGAGTGCAAGACCCTGGATTTTGTCTGTTAGGATCCAGGCTGTGATTTTGTGGATTATTATGATTGGTTACATGACTCACTGATTGGATGGCTGCGACCATACCTGAGTCTCTTTTATCGATCCTTATTGGATGGATGTGTCCATGCCTTGGATCTGGATTCTTGTATACTCTGTTATGGATGGCTGCACCCATACCACATATATATCATGTATTTGAGATATCGGTTGTAATTCTCTACGCAGGTTTTCCGATAGTAGTGTTTTCAGTTGGACGCGTTCTCGTAAAGCATTTCACCCCTCTCTCTCTTTCGAGCCTCATGCTTTAGGGGGCATCTGTTACACAATAATTTGTCACCGTCCCTACAATCCCCATCTCGCTCATTGGAGGGTAATTTCTGTGACCAATAATTAGTGTCATGCCTTTCAAATACCATCATTGCATCCCTTGCCATGAGGACAACATTCCTTCTATTGATCATTTCCTGAGCAGACCCCTAAAAACACCTGTTTTTGCCTTGGCACTGGTAGCCCGTTATGTCCTCGTGCCAATGAGGAAAATTAGCACTGAGCCCACGCCAATTGGCGCTCTGTCCTAGTTGAGCACCTGTGCCAATCTGCTTATGGAAAGTTTTTAAAAAAAAGAGGCGAAGTTTCGATTACAACAACTTCGTGGATGAGTCATCAGGAGTGGTTTTGACTGAATAACCACGGCCTTCCTCCTTTGGCCTCTTGTTTCCACCTTATGGGTAACCTCCCAAGGGATAAGGCCTCCCTTCCACTATTGTAGGGATCCCAACCTCCTCCTCTCCTCTATAAATATAGCCTTCATCCATTGATGAAGGGGTTGAAGGGGCTGAGGGCCTGAATGGTTGAATGGTTGAATCTCCAAGAGCCTTCATAGCCTAAAGAAAGTTGCAAGAGCTTTGATAGTCCTCATAGTGCCAAATCAATAGCAAGGAGATTGACGATCAAAGAGAGAGACTTGTCCCCATTTTCGACAAGCTTTACCGAGACGTATTCCGCGGATGACCTGCCGAAGGAAGGTTCAAAGTCAGAGCCAGGTTGTATTTTCCTTTGTATGAATTAATGATAAGTGACTATTGGTTATGGTTCCATTCATATTGTTCATTATGATCATGAGTTGTGTTTTCTCTGACTGATACATAATTGCATATATCGGGTTTTACGCTTGTGTTTGTCGTGTTTCTTGTGTGTCCAGGTGTTCGATCGCGGTGAGCGAGAGGATTGTGATCTGCTGAAGCAAGGGAATGGGAGTGTCATCTTCTCTACAAACGATAGTGTTGGATTTGAGGTAGGCCTTCTTCACGATTTGTTTTATTGCAATTAGGAACTTCCACCTTAGCGTGATACAATTGTTGCTAGACCCAATTTGGGCTAGTAGGGATCGCCTCTATCCGCAGAGGGGATTTACCTCTACAATAGTGCCTTTAGCCTGCGTTTCGTGGGAATATTAGGTTCAGCCATCTTCTGACTATCATTTTCATCCTCCTGGCAGGGCAGGTTCCTTTCCATGGTAGAGATGCGATGAAAATTCCTGACGGTTTGAAGACATCGAAGCACTGAAACCTCATGCAATCGGCCTTGCCAATTTTCCAACTCCTCATTAGAGTCAGAAAACATTCATTGTCCTTTTCCTAACAAAGCATTCCTTCATCCATGGGGTTAACCCAATCTTCATCCTGCACAGTTAATTTATAAATGTGATCTAATTCCTCCTCCTCATAGGCTGGCTCTGTATATCATGCTCCTTCTGCTAGATCTAGTGGTACTATGACTCGTGTACCTTTGCTGTCAAGCATCATGCTGCACTTCTTGAGATTAATGACACCCCCCATGTTAATTGCCCAGTCCAGTCCAAGGAGCGCAGGGTAGGGATCCGCATCTTCCACAATTTCTATGACTTCAAATTCAGCTAGGACCCTTACCCCTGCAATGTCAACCATGACTTTTGGTAACTGTTAGTTCCCTGTAATTTTAGCAGATTGGCAAGAATAAAGCTGTAGAGACAACATTTGAACCACTTTGGGATTCTAGGATCTAGCCCTCCTGAATCCTGAAAAGGATCTCTCTATAAGTGCAAAGATTGATTTATCTTTAAGGCTTGAAATATGATATTAGGCTAGTTATGAAGAACATGGTTTTTTTTTTGTTTTGGTTGGGAAAAGATAAATGAATGTGAAGGAAGTCTAAATCAAGGGTGAAGATGAATGAAAGTGAAGGAATTATTCAGCTAACAAGATAGGCAAGAAGCAGCTTCAATCCATTGGGCTATGGAGTCATAATAGGATTTAACTGAAGCAGCAAGGTTCAAGAGTGGTCCATGGGGTAAGTCATCTATGTTAAAGGATATCATTAAGTTGATTTTATGGAATGAAACAATAAGAAATAAAGATCAAACAGATGAAGAACAAAGAGCAGCCTAAGATCAAGTAAGTGCTTTGAAACTATCCTGCTTTTGGCATGCACTTAATCAAAGACATAAAATTAGTCTAAGATCAGGTAAGTACTTTGAAACTAGCCTGCTTTTGATGCACTTTCAATAGGAAAATTTAAAAACATCAAGAATAGATTAAGATCAAGTAAGGACTTTGAACCTATCCTGCTTTTAGCATATTCAAAGGGAAACTCTTCAAAGAAACTGTTGGAGAAGAAACTAGAGGACAAGGCTAACCATAGACTTCCCTAGTTCATTCTTTAATTAGAAAATTTTTCAAGAAAAAATTTAAGATAAACAAAGAATTGTCTAAGATCAGGTAAGGATTTTGAACCTATCCTGCTTTTGACACACTCTTAGGGAAACTTTCAGACAACCTTTGGAGATAAAACTAGAGGACAGGGCTAACCATAGACTTCCCTAGTTCAACTTTACTTAGCATAAACTGAAAATATCATCCAAGAACAATGTTTAAAGTTTAGACAGTAAGACATGGGCTCACCAACATTCCTTGACTGCTTGGACTGTATTAAATCATTCTTAAATACACAATTGGAGTAAAACATCAAGATAAAGCTTATCAGTGAGAGTAGGGTACTGCAGACAGTAATTCCTAGCTCTATATTTGCTTTTCTTTATCAGAGAAAATGGATAGAATGGAAAAAGAAAAAGAAAATAACAATTTACAATAAGAAAAACATCACCATTGACATAGATTAGGATCCCATTAATCAGCTTGTATTTGATGCTCAAACCAGTTACAATCATCATGTCCAGTGGGTCTCTACAACTTCAAACTTCTCATCTCAACTTAGGTATCTTCAATTACAAATAAATCTTACAGCAACTTCAGAAAACTATTTACATGCATCAGATATTCAGAGACCAACCTATATCTCATCTTCTTCTGAAGTATTTATAGAAGAAAGAGGAGGTAGGATGAAAGAAAATATATTTTAGTTCAATTAAAACAAGTTAATGCTTCTCGGCCTTTGAGGGGCTCAACAGAGAATATTTATGATATTTCCTCTATATTAATTAGTTTTCATTAAGTATTAAGCTACTAGGAAGTTTTTATTGACTTAAAAACTCTTTAAGAAGGTTTGCAATAACTCTGGCTGCTTTAAGCAAAATATCGCTGACTAAGGTAATAACTATGCCTTCTGTGATTCCTTCGAGGCTGCAGGTGGCTTTTGGTAGCTGGAGAGGATTCAATTAGCCTCTGATGTGGCAGTGGAGGTTTCTCGGACTGATAGATCTACTTTTTTTTCCCTAAAACACTGTTAATTAGCTTTTGATCTGTGTTTTAGGCCTGATTAGGCTTAATATTTGTCTTCAGGTCTTCATACTGTCTTTAAATATGTGGATTAGGCCTTTGATAGTCGAGATTATGCCTTAATCCCTCAAAAATGTGTTAAAAACCTTTGATCCTTCATTTCTGCTTTGATTTAATGTTGTAACACTAATAATCTTTGTCTGATTAAGGTTTGTTGTGTTTTTTTGTTGTGCAGGAGCGCAGAGGGTTTTATAATGTTATCAGTGCTCATGAGGCATGATAAAACCATATTTGGAACCTTGCAAATTTTCCTTCTTCATTGATATTTTTCTGAGGGATCGTCATCCGTGGCCCTTGATTTTCTTTTAAAACTGTGGAGAAACCTTAATAACTTGCAAAAAATGAAAAAAATTATGAAAAATCTGGTGAAAATAGGTCAAAGGCTGCTTTGGAGGCAAGGATTAATCATGGATGGGAGGCGATTGAAAGAATGATGGTCAGATTAAGTTCGGGTCGTCCGATCAGGTTGATCAACGGCTGAGATTGATCGAAAGTTCAGATGGTGGGGGAAATTTAATGGAGGGGAAGTTTTAATCGGGACCGTCGATCTTCGGAGATTAACGGCAGAGAAATCCTAATGAAATGTTCGAGGGATTACATGGAGGCAGATGAATTGGGATGGGGATATGATCTGAGGTGTCGGATTAGAAAAACGGACAATTAAGATCATCAAATGAAGTCCTTTGGAGAATAGACGGAGGGTAAATAGAATGGAGATGAGGTGTAAGGAGAGTCATCAGATTAAAACGATCGACGGTTAATATTAAAAGGAAACATGCCAATACAGTGGAAAAAGGTGGTAAGGCGAAAAATCGCTGGTGGTATTCGCGCAGCTCTGAGGCGGTTTCAAAATTTATAAAAAAAAATGCGATACCATACATTTCTTGACACCTGTCTTTTTAATACCGCCCATTTCACATAATTTTTTGGCATTAACGTTTAGGTGAAAAATTACACGATATGGAGTTTCAACTGTCAGATGAGGGGCAGAAGATCCAATGGTGCGGATCGCACGCGATGGAGAGCAAGATGCTAGGGAGGAAAAGGTGGGTAGGGTCAGTGGCGGTTTAGATCCTGACTGTTGGATCTCAGGAATTGATGGTCGAGATCTGTCGATGGGGAGAAATGAAAAGGGCGGAGTTTGAAAGCAGAAGAAATGTGGACCGTTGGATTAGAGGAAATCAACGACAAGGATTTAATCAGAGGTCGGGATGGTGGAGGGCTATGCGATGGGCGAGCGCGATGAAATTAAGCGCTGTCCGTCACATCATTCTAAATGGATGGTCAAGATTTAATTAGGGATTGCAAATTGGTGGAGGCAAGGGGATGGAACTTTGGGACTGGCGCAATGCAATTAAGCACTGGCTGTTGGATCTGGGAGTAAGATTGATGGTCAATGCTCAATCGGAGGGGTAAAGGAGAAACGTTATGGGTGGAGTGCGACGAAATCTTAGCCATCGGTTCTTGTGGATTCGACGGCTAAGATTCAATCAGGGAGATGAAGGAAATGTAAGGCAGGGAATCAAGCAGAGATTGGGCGCAATGTGGACCGTTGATCTACAAAGATTAATGGTGGATCTTCACCAAGAAGTTAAATTGGTCAGGCTTATGAAAAAACAACAGAGGAAAGTTGAGTTCAATCCTGACTATTGGATTTTATCAATGGATGATCAGGATTGCGTAAAGAGGTGGATTCAAATGAACAGAGGAAAGTTGAGAGCGGGGATCGGGTTTAACAACGACCATTGATCTGCGAATACCAATGGTGGATATTCACCGAAAAAACTAACCATCGGGTTTTATGAAATAACGAAGAAAATAAAGGTAATGAAGGTTTATGGAGTTGTTCTAAGACCTTAGCGCCCGGTTGCAGGACTTACATTCTTATGCAGCAGAGGTTCTACCAAAGTTTAGCCCTCAGGGGCTTAAGAAATTTGTTTGCATAAAAGGGTGTTTTTGGCCTAAAAACAGAGTTTTTTAGGCTATTTGAGGGTTCGGATAGAAGGCAAAGGAGTTTTTAAAACCAAATGGAAGGGGATCAAATGGTTTTAAAAGGGTCTTGGAGTGAATTCGAAGGTTAAATGGGGTTTGTGGAGGTATTTTTATGGAGAACAAGGGATGAAAATGGGGTCTTTTTATGAGTGAAAGGAGTAAAATGAAGGGAAAATTGGGGTTTTTCAGCACTCTTTTTCTTCGGGAAAACAACAGATTTTTCAGGTTTATGAGGGAAACAGTGGTGAAGATTAACTAAAAGATTAGTTATCTTCATAAGACTTTAAGAACTAGCAATTTGGCCATAAAATAGTTTCTTAAAGGCTTAAAAAAAAAACTAGCCACCATTTGATATGACAAATATTTATAGGTGGCTAACAGTGGCTCCACATGGGGATGGCACCTTCTTGAAGGTGGCAAGAAATTCAGACCTGTCTTCTCTAGAATCTGATCAATGCCTCATCCATTGGGCTGCAATTTTCTTTACCTTTTTTTATCTTCTTTTGCTCTAACAATGTTAGCAGCTATTAAAAACAATGGAATTCTATCAAAAAAAGCTTTCTACTTACCCAATCCTAATGATCTAACATTTTTTCTTCTTTCAGAGCGCATTTGGATTGGAAAACTCTTTTTACAAACATTTTTTTCTTTTGAAAGCATAAAACTAGTCTATTTTTACCCTTATTTCTCCATGAACTCAGATTAAGCAGTTGAGTTCATAAACTTCTCTACCTAACTACACTATGTCAGGATTAGACTGTCTGACATAGTTTATTCTCTAAATTCTAAAACAAAAATTTAAAATTAGTCAAGCTAGGATTGAATAGTCTAACTTGTTGCTGATATATGGCATAAAAACAAGTTTCACATAGACTAAAACTTGCAGAAAAGTAAAGAAAAATGGTGAAGGCTTAAGATCCAAAAGTTTAAGAACATCCTTCACTTTTCTTCAGCTCTGTTTTTGAATTTTTTTGAGATGTTCTCTCTTTGTTCTCTGGTTCAAGTTTTGGGAATATTAGAACCATTTTGCTTCTATCCTTGGCTCAAGATTTGATCTAGTTAGAGCCTTTCTTCTTTTTTGAAACTCATAGGTTTATATTTTGAGATTGTTTGAACCTTTTTCTTCTATCCTAATCTACCTTACTCACAAGCCAAGATTGGACTATTTGGCTGATCTAATTCACTAACCTATCAGTAGTAAATTGAAAACTAATTAGTCATGATTAGGCTGTATGACTAACTAGAAGTGTGTTTTTTAGGAGTGGCATTTGAGCTTGCACACTTTCAGATTTTGTTTCTCTTTTTGCACTAGAAAATTTGGCGGAATTTCTGACGGCCAACTCGTCGCTATTCCAACACATATTCATCACAAGAGTGATATTTTGAGGACGAGCAAAATGTGGTTTGCCATATCGTTGCAATTCCGACGCACTTAAAAAGTGTCGCACTATCAACACTTTTTCCGTCGCTTCCAAACAAGTGTCGCTCTTCCGACGTTTCCCAAACCGTCGCGCTTTCGACATTTATAAACTGTCACACTTCTAATGAAATGTGGTCCGACGTTTTGAACGTCGCTCTTCCGACGTTTGTAAACTGTTGCAGTTCCGACGAAATGTGGTCCGACGTTTTGAACGTCGCTCTTCCGATGTTTGTAAACTGTCGCAATTCCGACGCAATGTGGTCCGACATTTTGGACGTCGCTCTTTCGACGTTTGTAAACTGTCGCAATTCAGACGAAATGTGGTCCGATGTTTTAAACGTCGATCTTCCGACGTTTGTAAACTGTCGCAATTCCGACGAAATGTGGTTCGACGTTTTGAACGTCGGTCGTCCGACATTTTTATACTGTCGCTCTTCCGACATTTTTAAGCTGTCACAATTATGACGTTTACAAGGCGTCGGTATACCAACGGCGGGTTCAATTTAAAAAAAAAAAAAATTTAAAAGAGGAAAAACGGTCTTTTGAATATATTATATGAAGTAAAACAGTCCATGAAGTCATTAAATTTTCACATCTGAAGATTGGAACCTAAATATCCATCCAGAAAAGTGGAAGTCCCACCCCAGACAATGATAGAAAAATACCCCATGTCACATACAGGGACATGATATAAAACCCAGTAACGGTCCACATGGAGATTATCGACAATCTGAGAAAGCATCCAAATATGCCAGAGGCATCTATAAGAAAGTGAAATAGCAGTATGTAGAATAGTAAAGCAACAGATAGAGTACCGACGTCCATTGTTCCAAATACAAATTAAAGTACCCAAAATCCTTGAACAGAGAAAAACGATAATCATGTGAGGAGTGTGATATGTCAAAAATATAAAAAGACCATCAGACCATATCAATAAACCAGCAACATAGACCAGCATCGCTAGTTTTGAAGGCAGAGTGATAAACATTAATATTTTTTTTTTCACATGAGAAAAAACGTTGTTTTGAATATATTATATGAAGTAAAACAGTCCATGAAGTCATTACATTTTCACATCTGAAGATTGGAACCCAAATATCCATCGAGAAAAGTGGAAGTCCCACCCCAGACAATGATAGAAAAAAACCCCATGTCACATACAGGGACATGATATAAAACCTAGTAACGGTCCACATGGGGATTATCAACAAATCTGAGAAAGCATCCAAATATGCCTGAGGCATCTATAAGAAAGTGAAATAGCAGTATGTAGAATAGTAAAGAAACAGATAGAGTATCGACGTCCATTGTTCCAAATACAAATTAAAGTACCCAAAATCCTTGAACAGAGAAAAACGCTAATCATGTGAGGAGTGTGATATGTCCAAAATATAAAAATACCTTTAGACCATATCAATAAACCAGCATCACTAGTTTTGAAGGCAGAGTGATAACCTGTAAACACATAAAATAGTATCATAAAGCGGATACAGGAAATGTGTAGAGACATGTATTGTTGATATACACCTCACACAAAAAGCTTCCATGATAGAGCAAAAATATGTATAAACCCAGGGTCGATTGTATGTTCTGGCTCGCTTGTTCCCGGAAATAAAAACCATCTGCAGAAACTCAGGCTCGCTTGTAAGATCAGGCTCGCTTGATTCCAAAATTGGTAACCGTCTGTTGCATCCGAGACGTAAGGTTCAGGCTCGCTTGTTTCCATTAGTAGCTTGCTACAGCATCCACCCTGTTCATAGCAAAAAGGTTCTTGTAGATATACAGTGAAAGAGTATAATATGTAGACCATATAAACATGGCTTTGTATTTCAAAAAACAGGTTTAAAATAGAAACATGGAAACATTTGTTTTTTCTAAGTAAAGTTAATCTATTAACAGTGGGAATACAATTACACCGAAGTCAAAAACATTGCCCAGACTCATGGAAAATTTGTCATCAAAAAATCAAAAAATTAAGAAGACTGCCCTCATACGGGGAAACCAGTCTTGAATGTTTAATTTACAGAATTAAAAAATATTACAAAGGTCCAGCACAGTAAAATAATATAAAAGCATTCAAATTAAGTGGGCCGCGAAGCAAGACAAACAAATTAACCAAACTACTCCTCCGGCTCCTCGACGATTCAGAACCATTCTTCGGAAGGTCCAGGATCGCTAGGTGCTACCTCCACAATCATGCCACCGCTCCCCTCCTGAAGGCTCGAATGCTGGCCAGCTTTTTCTGAGCTCAGAACCGCCAGACGGGTGCATTGTTCTTCCATTTGGGCCTCCTCACGGAAAACCACAGTAATTGAAGCTATGATTCGTGGGCAGTTCAGAGAGAAATTAAAGGAAAAAAGTGCAGTGCGCATCGTGGGAGAAGGTGAAGCTATGGGGAAATGAGGAGCAGGGGAGCCCATACGATGGCCAGATCCTAGAACCCGACCCCACCCACTTCTAGTATCTGGATAGCGAACTACGTGATAATCATTGGACTGGGAAGTCGACTCGGTTGAGGGGCTGGAGGGAGTGCGCAGGGGTTGACCTCTAGTGCTCCCCCTACGGCAATGCATCCTTTGACGCAGGCGAGGCATGGGTGCAGTCTCAGCAGTGGGCACAAGAGGAGACGAAGAAGCAGAATTCCAAGAAACAGAGGCAGATAGACAAGGACTAGACCGAGAGAAATGCAGATATGCAGCAAGGTCTACACAGCAGTTCAGCTGGCCACTTCTCCTTCTCGTCACAGTGAGTAGGCAGTGTAACCCAGCAACTGGCTCGTCTGAAAAACCATAGTGAAATGCCATTTTATCGACCCGACTGCAATGCAATCGAAGGACGCCCGTCATAATTAATCTTTGATCATTAATGAGAGCCGAAGGCCGGATCATATTGGAGCATGCGGAATCACTAACAGGATTGGAGGTCCGATCTTGAACAGTGTTAAAACTTAATGCGATTAGATGTGAAAACCTTGGAACTTAATTGAACAGCGTTAAAACTTAATGCGATTGATATGAAATTGCCACATCCATGTCCCATCGCCTTAAATGCCATCGAATGCACCCGCATCCGAGAACAGGGAAACATTTGATTGAGGACACATGGCAGAAATTGATTGGAGCGGATCTTTGTTTGGGCCGCTCGCGCAGTGGAAATCCAGACCCGAAAAATATTAGGGCGAATTTGATAAGAAATTCGTGTCACAACACTCCCTCCGTACGCCAGCCCAACTTTGAACCTGAAAAACATTAGGGTGGAATTCAATTGGTTTTCGCGTCACAAAATTGGTCGACGTTCGCAGGCTATTTTGGAACACGAATTTGGTTTGAATTATGGTTTATCGCCATTTGAAGTCCAGCGGGCTCGACTTAAGAACAATTTTTTTGATCCCATATTATAAAATTTGTGTTGGTTTTCTTTGATAATACACATATTTATAATAAATCATGGGAATACCACACTAAACATGTGGAAAATTTATATAAATTATTTAGAACAATCATTTTTATGTAAAAATGTCCAAATGTGCTTTTGGGAAATAAGAATTCGAGTATTTGGTTCATATTGTTTTAAAGGAAGGAGTGAAGTTGGAGCCTCAAAAGATGCAAGCTATTACAAAATGACCTATTCCTAAGAAAATCAAGGTTCTTAGAAGATGTTTTAGACTTACATGATATTATTGATAATTTGTTAAGAATTATGCATGCATTTCAAGTCCATTCACATATTTCTTGAAGAAAATATCATTTATATGGAATGATGAGGCTACTTTGGCATTCTCTCTTTTAATGGATGCCATGTCTTCTACACCAACATCGATTGCACCTAATTTTGGTAAAACATTCATAGTAGAGTGTGAGGCACTAGGACAAGGAATTTCTGTAACATTAACACAATAAGGGATATAATTGGCTTTTAAAAGCAAGGAATTCAAAGAAAATATTTGGTGAAATCTACGTATGAAAAATAAATGGAAGCAATATTACATGCAATAAAAAATGGGGATAGTATATCATTGGGAGGTACTTTAAAGTCAAGATATACCATGATAGCATAAATTATTTTTTGAAGCTATGATTTTCATTAGAAGATCAACAAAAATGAGTTGAAAAAATGCAAAGTTTTAATTTTGAGATAATCTGCAAAAAGGGTAAGGAAAATTTAGTACATGATGCTCTTTCTAAAATAGAAGACACCTCAAATTTATATCCAATTACATTTTCTATTCCTAGGTGGCTAGAAGAAGCTTGCCATAAAGGAAAAATGACAATAGTACTAAACAAAAACTAAAATTTATAAAGGATGGGATGAACTCTATGGAGCATTGGGAGTGAAAGATAGATATACTTTGGTGAAAATGTAGAATATTTTTATGCACGCAAGTGTTGGGGCCCTTGTTTTTGTTTAAGTTTTGAATTTTGAACTTGGACTCTTTTTGA
>CM076571.1:20018510-20125150 GCA_034641835.2 Pinus albicaulis
TTACACCATACTTTAAGTACATTGGGAATGCCAGGGCAGTCTCGAAGAATGTGGTCACCTTTTCATAACATTCAAGGGAATTTGACTTTCCGTGGAAGGTTGGATGGTTTATCAATGGATGGTTTCTTAGGTGCAATAGCCGCACAACTAGTCTCTCCTTTATCTGACTTCTTCTTCTTCTTCTTAGCCACCTAGTTACTATAATATATAATTTCACAAGGTGAAGTAGAAGAGGAGGATAAAGAAACAAGAAAATAAGGGGAGAGGTCCACTTTAGAATCAACATGATGTTGTTCAGGTGGAGGAGATGGTTGTACAGAGGATGGAATACTTGAGACCACAGAGGTCGAGAAAAAATAGAAAATCAAATCAACAGTTAACCCAGGAAGGGATAATGTTTCCATATAATGATCACCAATATTTCCAAAAGCAGGAAAAGGACCAGGATTTCCTTCGGAGGGGATTCCTTGGTTGGAAAACTCCAGAAAATTTTCCATTGGAAACAATCGTAAAACAAAACGCTAAGGAAGATAAATTTAACTAGTAATATTTCGTGGGCAGTTAATATTTTAAAACATTTAAACAAAACTCTGTCGTTTCATATTTTAAGATTCAGGAAATAGGAAAAAGGTGAATCTATCACTTTCAGATTGAAACGAGCGTGAAAGGACAAGCGCTCGATGATATTTTCACTTTTAGAGAGTGATGAAAAGACCAAAATGACTGTTAAGGTAACCTAAGCAAGAGGGTATACCAATTTTTTGTGAAGTTCCATATACACCTTGGTGATCAAATGAAATAGAAATGACCAAGGACTTGACATACATGCAGGTCGTCTCCCCGAATGTTGTGTTCGGTGTCTCACGGTTATAGGGCGACAGAATCAGCTTCCTATGGATAAAATGATTGAAATATAGAGGGGTCTCCCTTTATATACTCGACGGTATGGGGAGCACAAGTCCGTACTAGCGCTGTTTAGAGCCAAATGGCGAATGACATCTACTAGGTTTTAAGACACCGGAACACGTCTCTAGCCTAGACCACTAAAAATTTTTCGTTAGGTTTCAATGCTTCCTTAGGTTAATTCAATATATTTTAAAGTTGATCTTGAATTATGTCTCGGTTTCAAGGTCCTAATGCATGTCATCTAACAATATCCTATATGCAGCTATATGAGGAAAGAAATCTTTTAATTCGATGAATGTTATCTAGTTAAGGGAAGAGTCTCAAACAACGATGCAACAAATAGTAATACTGCAAATGAAACTTTTTCCAAAATAGATGACTTTCATTATCCAAAAGTAATCTAAAACATTCAACGATGCGAATAATGCAATGTAATCTATGCAAAATCCTGTTTTTTGAAAACTATGCAATTGTAATCTATTCACAATTTATTTTTTCTTTTGAAAGAATAAGTATGCACTCAATGCATTTTTCAATGAAATGAGAATCTACTTTCATTGCATTTGCATTCATTCACATCGTTAACGCAAATTTCCTTAATGGAAGGATGAATGCAAAAGGGATGCAAACAAACACTAAGAATGCAATCGTTGTTTTAAACACTTTGTAATGAAATTCCTCAAAAGGCTACAAGAAATATGAGGTCAAGCACAAAAAGGACTTCCAAAGTGTTGGCTCCCTGTGATTTATAAGAATGGTAAGAATAAACACTGCAGGGGCCGCATCAGAACTACTTTGGAATCTTGGGACCTAGCCTTCCTAGATTCAGAGAGGGATCTCTCTATATAAGTGTAAATTGATATATATTTATGCTTTTATTTAAGATATTAGGCTAGTTATGAAGCTCTTGAAAACTTTGTTTTGGTTTTGGTTGATTGAAAAGGTACTTGAAGGATTAGAGGTTGGAGAATATTGAGGGAATGTTT
This sequence comes from Pinus albicaulis, assembly GCA_034641835.2. Classification (NCBI taxonomy): domain Eukaryota; kingdom Viridiplantae; phylum Streptophyta; class Pinopsida; order Pinales; family Pinaceae; genus Pinus; species Pinus albicaulis. Next base: position 20,020,403 of record CM076571.1, read on the forward strand.
CAGCTGGAAGGATAGACTATGGGACAACATTAATCCATTGGGCTATGGAGTCATAAAAGAGTTTAATTGTTCAACAACTTTTCAAGGGTTTTCATAGGGAAAGTTATCTAGATTAAATGGATCTTTTAGATTAATATGTGATATGAAACATTAAGGTGTTGTGAAGGCAGTAAAGCTACAGTCAATTAAGAATATTTAGCTCTACTTAAACAAGGAAAGCCTTTCAAAGTAATTTTTTGAAGTAAACCAAAGGACAGGGAAAACCATAGACTTCTTTGGATATAATTTTATTAAAGCAAACTCTTAAGACAACAATCCAATAATCCTAAGACTACTTTCAGATAAACAAAACATGCAAATAAAAATGAGAGCAACCTAAGATCAAACATAAATAATATAATCTAATTTTGACAAACTCCATAGGGATCTTTCGAAACAACCTTTAAAGATAGACCAGAGGACATGGAAAACCATAGACTTCCCTAGTTTACACTCTACTCAGCATACTTTGAAAAAAATAATTTAAAAAAAATATCTAAATTTTTACTCAGAAGGACATGGGCTCACCAACATTTCCATGGTTATACTCTATTGAATCATTCTTAAAAAAACAAGCTAGGCAGGACTGAAGGGCAACTAAGAATCCTTCAATCAAACCTTGCAGAAGAAAACATAAAGATAAAGATTTCATATAGAAATAGGGTACCTTTGACAGTAAATCCTAATCTAAATTTTCTGTTCTTTATCAGAGAAAATGGACAGAATGAAAACATAAGGAGAAAATAGAAACAGAGAGGAAAAACATCACCATCAACATAGACCAAGATCTAGTGAATCAACTTGTTTTATTGATGTTCAAACTAGTTACATACTCCAGCACAATGGGTCTTTACAGCTCAAAGCTTTCTCAATCCAACTTAGTACACCTCGAATAGCTCAGCAACAGTTTAAACAACTAACAGTAGCAACCTTCTGCAACTAACCAAGAACCCTTTCTAATGAAGTCCTCATGCTATATTTATAAGAGAATGAGGAGGTGAAATGAAAGCTAGGGTTAATATATTTCATTTATAACCGAGTTAATGATTTTTGACCTTTGAGACCATGCAAGGCCTATGGAAAAAATATCTAAAAATGAGTTACTCTTTATAATGAACTATGTTTTAATTTCATAGCAGCCATTCATGAATTTCATACCCAAGACAATTGTCATACAAACTTAGATGAATCAATTGAGGAATAAATCAATCAAGAAACAAAAGAAATTCTTCAATATATCCCTCCAATCATGAACAATGATTCATCATCCCTATTAGCTGAGGCTCAAGAAGACAGTCAGCCTCAAATTCAACTTTCACAAGAGATAGATAACCATTGTACTTATGCTCAAAGAAAAACATAAACATCTCCTCCTTTGATAGAAGAAGAAAAAGATCAAATATTAAACCAACAGCTAGCCTCTGAAATTTTTTGCAAAACTAACACTCTTGCCTATTCACCTAATCAACTCTGTTGTAAAAATATAGAAATCTCCCTTGTAGATCATAATATAGAAAGACCAGCTGACAATCCAGTATGTTTGATTGGTAACATTACTTACATTGATGATTTTCCTAATTTTGATCTGTCTGATGATGATGTTCTCCAAACAGCAGTTGATATTTTTAGGACCATCATTAGTAGATTTGTGGAAGGAACATTAGTTCCACCGACTCCAAGAAAGTAATGAGCCACATCAGACTATTTATGATACTGATAAGGAAAGTTTCAAAAATGCAGAAGAGGGTGAAGAACCTCTGAATAGTTTCTCTACTTCATTTCAGCTCATCAGTAACAGTTTCCATGTGATTGGAAATCAGCAGTCTTTCAGCTCAAAGGTTGAGGAGGAAAACGAAAAAAAAATTCTTGAACATGATGAGTATAAAGAACCTTCTCCTAAAAAGGTTGAGGTAATCAAAGAGACCCCTGCTCAAGAATGTAATGACCTCTTCACTAAGTTTAGTCCATTAAATCATAACATACCAGGACTGCAAGAGGACAACACTACCAAATATGATGAGTCTTCCAGTTCATATAATAATGAAGATGAGGAAGATTTCCTTTCTCAAAAGAATATTTTTCTTGATCCAGTGGAAGAGAAAATAATCCTGGTTGACCCTTATCTTTCAAATACTCACAACCAGGTATTATTTCAAGATCCCTATGCTAATTTTCTGAAGACATTTGAAGAAGGGATGAAGATTGTTAGGAGTAGTGTATCACCAAAAGCAAGAAATTTTTTTAATACTGCCGCCAAGAAAAAATTAAGTTGGCAGTGGCTCTGTTTTTCCAATATGCTCAAGGAGATGAGAAAAGACTGGTCATGGAACCATCTGATTGACTGGATGTATTGGAAAAGAGAGTTTGTCAGCTAAACTTGTAAATATTTCAAAATTAGATTAGGTTAGATAGGAATGTCAATAACGCTCAGCCTGTGAGAATTTAGTTAGTTTGTTGCTTTCTACTTTTGAATTTGAAAAAAAAAAAAAATACGAAAACAATAGAAAAAGAGAAAAAGAGGGCAGACATAAAAGAAGGAAGGTACAACCCCATACCAAAAAAGAATGAGAAATCTGAAAGTGTGCAAGCTTAAATGCCACTACTTGAGAAAATACTGCTATTTAGTCATACAACCTAATCATGACTAAAATAGATTTCAATTTTCTGCTGATAGGTTAGTGAAGAAGATTTTCCAAACTGTTCAATCTTGGCTCATCAGTAGAATAGATTAGGGTAGAAAAATAGAGGTTCAAACAAGCTCAAGTCCTAAACATATAAAGTTTGATGAGTAATTGGTTCTAATCTGCTCAAAATCTGAACCAAGAAAAAAAGAGAAAAGCTCAAAAAAGATCAAAATCAGAGCTGCAAAAAGAATGGAGGATGATTTCTAATTTTCAGATCTTAAGCCTTCACAATTTTGTTTTATTTTTTCTACAAATAAAGTCTATTTGCAGCGTGTACATACAACCATAGACACCATAGAAAATCATACAGTCTAATCCTGATTTGACTATGTTTAAATTTCCTATTTTATAAATAGAGTATAAAAATTTGTCAAACATCTTAATCTTGACAGATAGTAGCTTAGGTAGAGAATTAATGGGTTCAAAAGTTTAATCTAAACTCATGGAAGAAATAAGGATAGGATTAGACAGTTTATTTATGTTTTCAAAAATAAATTGTCAAAGAGTTTGCTAGTTCAAATGCACTCAAAGGAAGAAGAAAAAATGATAGAACAAGTAAGGTTGGGTAGGTAGAGATGCTGTTTTGAAGAAACTACATTTTACAGATTGATAAAGGTTGTCCTTTTCAGAAGAATATCAGCAATAAAAGAAGAAATCTACCCAATGGATAAGGCACTGATCTACTAAAATCTAGAGATCTGTAAACTGAGGTTCTGGACACCTAAAAGGACAGCTATCCTCCCCAAATGGAGCCACTCTTAGTCATCCATAATTCTGATTTTATCCAAAGATGAATAAATGTAACAAACCCAGATTTCTAGAACAAAATTGCAAGAACATGATGAGTTCTAGAAATCTCACTGCCTTCATCATTTCAAGTCCATTACTCCACTGAAATCTTCATCTATTTGCCTAAAAAGATTATCTTGTTGTTCCTTAGCAGTGTTGTTCCTTAAAGAGTGATGTTCCCTAAAGTGTTGTTCCTTAAACAATGATGTTCCCTAAAGTGTGTTATTCCTTAAAGTGTTGTTCCTATTCCTTATTCATAATCCTTGAGAAACACTACTGAACAAAAAGAGACTGTATGTAGGCCATTTTTTCCATCATTTACTAAGCCTATTTCAGTCATTTTTTCCCCTTTTCGTCCTTCATTTTCCTTTGAACACCTTTAAAATCCCTTTTAAACTCATAAAAATTCCTTTTTATGGTTTAAAAACCCCCATTTTACCTATCAAAACCCACCAAAATGATCAGAAACCCCTCTTTTTGGTATAAAAAGACAATCTTTTACAACTAAGGGTTTAAGCCCCTGAGGGCTTAAAAATCTTCCCCCTTTTTCCCCATGTGTCCAAGCGCTATGACCAAGAGCACAAACCCCTGTTGCATCAGCTTTTCTTTTTTGAATTTGCATTTCCATTGAAAATTTTTACCCGCCGATGCAATTAGCACCCTATCCTTAGCCCTTGGTCACATTTTCCCCCACGGGACCATGCCCTAGTGCCCAGTTATTAGCCCCTCCATCGCATCGGCCTTTTCCTCGCTTCTTCTCCCCTTTCCTTTGTTCCACCACCGATGCGATAAGCGCCCTTACCCTGGCCCCTGGTCACTTATCATCCCATGGGACCATGTCCTTGCGCTTATTCTTAAGCCCCCATTACATCGGATTTTCCATATAGAACCCTCGTTTCCTTTGCAAACTTTCCCTATCCTATAACGATACCCCGATAAGATCCAAGCTGTAGATCTCTATGATCTAACGGTGACCATTAACCCCCGCCCCTTATCTTTTTGGTTTATCCATCCACCCTTTGCACCGATCTCTGTTGTTGATCTACATGATCCAACGGTCCTCGTTCATCCTGACAACCCAACTCTTCTGGACCCACCATCCATTATGAAAAGCCCTCCTCCAATCACCTCTTGCCACCTATTCTCCACCAATTTCTCCCCGTTGTGCACTTCTCTCCATCGCGCTCCCTCGTAGCCATTGGATCTTCCCCCCCAGATCTGACGGTCTACGATCAATATCGAGTGATTTTTGCATCCGTGGTTCAATGTTCCAAAGCCATGCGAAATAGGTGGTATTGCAAAGGCCACATAGCGCATTATAATTGGATCACGTTCCCTCCGGGAAAAACCACTTCCTGCTCGAGGGTCACGTGAAAACCGTCAATGGTTTTCCAAAAACCACCTATGCCTGTTTTCGCGCCATATGCAATTTTAAACCGGATTTTTTCCGGTTTTCTTCAGAAAAACCTCCTCCACTTCTCCGCCTTCATTTCCACTCCTTCTCACTGCTCCATTTGCCTTCACTAGCCTCCAAAGCAATATTACCAATCACGCAGGGTTTCATAACATGTTTTATGGTTTCGTGCAGGTTCTATGGAGGTTTTAAGGGCCGAAAACCCTCCCACAGTCCATAAAGGGACGGGCCATGAAGTGATGACTGTCACAATCCAAATAGAGGCCAATTAATGAAGAAAGGGACTGCCATGTTTTCATTTTAATGGCGTGATCAGTGCTTATGAGCACGGATTATGAAATCAAACCCTCAGCATACTAGAAGAAGCCTTGCACACTACAGAACAAAGAAAGATCAAAGAAATAGGAAGAAAATCCCAATGAACAGAGATTAAAGGATTGAAGATAAAGCGTTATGCTTAAAATTTTAAGGTTAAAGGTTAAAATATACAGTTTAAAGGTTCGAATCAATCATAAAAGGAAAAAAGGGCAACAATGTTACATTATAAAGGCTAAAATAACAATATCAAGGCCTAAAATAAGTCAAAAAGTCAACAAAATAACAAGTGGAAACAAATTGAAGACTGAAGAAGGCATGATCAGCCTCAAAAACACAAAATCAGAGTCAAAACAGAGTATCAAGGTATATAGAGACAAAAAGAAGTGTTAAAGGTTTAAATTAGCAAATCAGGGCTAAAAGAGCCTTAAAACACAGTGAAGTGATGAATAAAGGTAGATTAGGCCTAAAGAGGAATTTTAGAATTAAATCAAGAAGACTTAGGCTTAAAGATAGCCTCGAATACATCAAAGGAGCAGTTATTCACTTAATAAATCAAAAGTGACACCTTTCACTTACTTTATACTTCAAAGGGAAAATTGGAAGTTATTACAAAAAATATATTTTATAAACTATCAGACAGTTATTGTAAAAGGCAGAAAAGAGCCTCAAAGTCAATCTTTTCAGCTATTTTATCCTTAGGAAGTAAGGACAGATTTAATACTTAGAGAAGTAGTTGAGAGACATTCCTACCTTATGCCTTGCATGGTTTTTAAGGATGGGAGTGCATTTACTATGTCTTTATGTTTTTCATCTGCTGAATGTTTGATTGAGTAGTTTAACTTCTTTTCAATCCTTAAGTTTGTTTATTTCCTAAATAGTTCAATACAGTGGCCTCAAGAATGATATATGGTTTTCCCTGTTTCCTTGTTTCTACTTAAAAATTGTTTTTGAAGTCTCCCTTCAAAGTACCATTGTCCAAAATCTACCAAAGAGGTCTGTTTTGATCATACCCTTTGTACTTGCTCAAATAAATTTTTTGAAGGTCTTTATAATTACAGTCTTAGATGTTTAGGAGTTCCCTCTTCTATGAATGCAGTTATTTGTGAATCTTGAATGTTTTCTTATCCTTGAAAGTGAAATCTTTGATGAAATAGAGCATTCCTCGACTCTTAGATTTCATTTTGAAAGTTTGTCTTGAAATTATTATTTGCTGAAGTGTGATTTGTAGAATTCATGGTTAGCCCTATCTATAAAATACTTATTCATGTTAAAATGATGCTTTAAGTCCCTTTGTTGAAGAGTACACATAATTAAGTATTCTTAACTGCCCTTAGTTCTACTTTTCATTCTAAAAACCTCGATGTTCATTTCATTTCACCTAAAAAATTTGTAGATCCAACAGCCAAGTTAGATTTTCCATTTGATACCCCTAATTCATCTACAAACTTGTTACAAAATTCTACTTGACTCCATTTCCCAATGACTTAGAGGTTTCCCTTTCCTATCTATGTTACCTAGATCATCATGTCCCACAAAACAATCAAACAAACTCAAGCTTAATAACTAGCCTAAAAATCAACCTTTTACAAGAAAACAAGTCATATCTTTGCAAACATATTGAGAGATCCCTCTCTGAGATTAGGAGGGCTACATCCTAGAGCTCTAAATACTTGTTTACAGGTTTCCTTGTCATTTGGTTTACCAATTGGCCAAATCACAGGACTCCAACATTCTAGCGATCACAGTGGGACATTTTGAGTAAAGGTCCCTCAAAAAGACACTCAGTATTCTTTTAAGTGAAATATAGCTTCTTCAAGCATGACTACAATAATGGTAATCATGATAGGATCTGATCTGTCTGAATCAGTGGCAAACTAAGTAACCCTTAGGATTCTAAGAGACCCTTATCAAACCTTGAAGAAATCAGCTAGTAAGCCATAGAGTAGACTCTGTTTTTTTCATCACCTTAGCTAAGTGTTGAATCAGGTATAAGACACTCTCATAACCAGAGAACTATGTAAAACTCAGAAAAAACCAAAAAACATTTCATATTGGTATTCAAACCTATTAGTGGTGGTGGACCATAAAACATTTTACCTTCTAAAAGCTAAAAATTTCCACCTGGTGACTCCACTGGCCTCCAGAAGGCCTATTACCCCTCCAGTCTTTGTAGAATCCTTTGGGAATGCATTGACCAAACCCAATCATACTGTTGGTGGACAAAAAAATTTAAATCATCCACCTGGTGACTCCACTACTCTAAGAAGACCAAATGACTCCATTGGTAGAAGACTCTAAATTGGTTGAATAGACACAGTTTCCTCTTTCCTGATTTAAAAACATGATTCCAAGGATACAATGAAGATATGCCCCAATGAGTAGAGAGCATATCTCTGGGTTCCCACATAAAATGCCTCAAATAGATTGGGATAAAAACCTGCCTGTTTTTCAATATGAAGAGTTTGATGACCCTTTGTTACATCTCATCAAATTTCATAGACATGTATGGAGGTTAAAGGTAGAATGGCATGAAGACTGCCTTATGAAAAATTTCATGTTGACATTAGAATAAAAAGCAAGGGATTGGTATGAATGGTTAAGGAATGGTAGTTTGTTTTCTCTAAGAGACCTCCACATAACATTTTATGATCATTATAAGGAAAAATCCCCCTACCTATCATTGGATGCAAGTTGTTGTAATCAACCTGAGGGCCTCATAGAATACCTTGCAGGCATTCATGAAGATTTGAGAAATTGGCAGCCTGAAGATCTCATAGCAGCCATTCATGAATTTCATACCCAAGACAACTATCATACAAACTTAGATGAATCAATTGAGGAAGAAATCAATCAAGAAACAAAAGAAATTTATCAAGATATCCCTCCAATCACGAACAATGATTCATCATACCTATTAGCTGAGGCTCAAGAAGACATTCAACCTCAAATTCAACCTTCACAAGAGATAGAGAACTGTTGTACTTCTGCTCAAAGAAAAAAAGAAACATCTCCTCCTTTGACAGAAGAAGAAAAATATCAAATATTAAACCAACAACTAGCCTCTAATTTTTTTTTCAAAACTAACACTCTTGCCTATTCACCTAATGAACTCTATTGTAAAAATCTAGAAAGCTCCCTTGTAGATAAGAATATAGAAATACCAGCTGACAATCTAGTATGTTTGATTGGTAAAATTACTTACATTGATGATTTTCCTAATTTTGATCTATCTGATGATGATGTTCTCCAAACAGCAGTTGATCTTGTAGGACCATCATTAGTAGATTTGTGGAAGGAATATCAGTTCCATCGAATCCAAGAAAGTAATGAGCCACATCAGACTATATATGATACTGATAAGGAAAGTTTCAGAAATGTAGAAGAGGGTGAAGAGCCTATGAATCTTTTCTCTGCTTCATTTCACCTCATCAGTAACATTTTCCATGTGATTTGAAATCAACAGTCTTTCAGCTCAAAGGTTGATGAGGAAAACAAAGAAGAATTTCTTGAGCATGATGAATATAAATGTTGAGGATTGCAATAGGAAACAGTGAAGGAGACATCCTGAAACATCATTCCTGATCCTAGTTGGAAAGTGATCACCTAAACTAGGTGGGGCCCACATAGGTGATTTTTGTCCCAAAGTCTATGTTTAGACATGTCGATCATATTCTATGAGTTGTAGGATGCTATTTGTGGATGGTTGGTCAAGTTGGAAAAACAGATGGATTTCTATTTTTAGACATATTGGGAGGAATCTATTTTTAGATTGCCAGTCTAAAAATAGATATGTCAAATATTATTAGCTCTTAATAATATTTGGACTCTAAACATTATCTTATTCTCTTGGAGCACTTTAGTTTAGTGCACAGATGTGGCACAGCAGCTGCCAGAAGGAATTACGCTATTCCTGAGGGTTTACTGGAGCTATTGCATGGAGGACTTAGTTAGAATTAAGCAGGTGCATTATGACATAGTTGGAAGAAGTAGTTATGGAGTTGTATTTAGTTTATTAACTCAGTTAGACTCGCTTGAGCTAGTTGTATCTAGTCTAACTGAATGATACACTAGTGAGAGTGGTGTGAATTAATTAGTTAATTAATTCACTAAATATTAACTCATTAATCAACTAAAGAATACATCAGTTAACTACAATGCATGGACAGTTTCAATGGAGACCAGTGGAGAGATAGGTGAAAGAGCAAGTGTGAATATCAGTTGTGACTATAGTGTTGCATGATTTTGCATCACACATTGATGGAGATGCCAATGAGGATTTCGTGGTCAATATAGGATGGATTAGAACTCAGCCAGAGCCATTCTTCAGCAGTGATTGTGCAGTAGAGGCAGGCTAAAGGCTGGCAAAGATCGGTGCATGGATTTGCAAGATCAAGGGCTGATTAGTGTGTAGCGATTGGATTGTACTGAGAGCTTGTGATAAGCTTTCTATGAGTATTGTTACATGATCTCTATGACATATATTATATACATATAGTTGGGGTTTTTAGCTTCAGGCTTTCTCGTGAAAAAAAACTGTGTTAATGTGTGTGAATTTTTATGGTTTCATGTGTGCATTGCAATTGTGTTTATTTCTGCATGTGATGATCAATGGTGGAATAGATTCTGTATTGTATATGAAGTTGAAATTGTGTGTGATTAGGAGAATCTTGGACATATGCTTGCGTAGTGCATATAATTTCTACATGGTATCAGAGGTGTGTTATAGATTTTCTACATGGAATGAGAGCAGAAAGTTTTGGGCGCACGAGTTTGCAGAGAATATCTAAAATTTTTGGTGAAATATTTTTAAAAAAATTAACATATTTGGATTCCTTGCGAAAAAATACCCAATTTGAAAAAATAAATCGGTCGAATCGGAGCTTGAATGAGGGAGATATCGTCAATTTAAAATCAACTCTTTTGTTAGAAAATTTTGCGACAGCGGGACAATTGCAATATGCGCGAGCCAAGAATATACATGCACTGAGGTACAAGATGCATGCAAAGCTTTGAGGAGCAAAGAAGAGGTTAGTGACTTGGTGGTTGAGAGGGAGCCTCTCAACATGCAGCGTGAGAAGCATTCTCAGAAGGTTGTGGAGAAACCAAAACTGGAGATGCAGAAGAATCTTTATAGATTTGATGTAGATGGGATTTCTACGAAGCTTCCTACTGTTGGGAAGTGTGAGAAAGCCATGCAATTGAAGCTTGAGAGGGAGCGAGATTTTCATGCAGGTAAGAGTGAACCTCGAGATGTGGAGCAGCCACAAGATGAGGATCATGGAGTGGGAGCAACCACTCATGCAGAGAAATTTCGTGCCAGATGGGCAGAGGGAATGCATGGAGCTATACCACCAGGTGAGAGGTGTGGCGACATGCATGAGTAACCCCAAGAGGAGATTTCTGGGCAGGATTCATTGAGATGGTGTTGATCTCATGAATTGAACCTGGCTACCAGGAGCCCACAGAGCAGCAGTAGCATGATCAGTTGGATTGATGCAGTGAGATCAAAGTGACAGTGTCGAATACTGGAGCACGGTTCAAAGTTGACAGTAAGTGCAGAGTGCATGGATGCAGAGTTCAACAGTGCAGTGGTTCCTGAAGACATGTGCAGTAGCTAAGCATAAGTCTAAGAATTTGATGATAGATGCATTAGACTGATTGAGTTGTTCAGAGCCTATTCAGTTTTAGAAGAGTTGCAGAGCAGATGCATGGAGTTGCATGGCGCTTGCAAAGGTTGCAGGGCGAATGCATGGAGTTGCATGTCGCATGCAAAGACAGTCCTTTCTTGTTGAGAGGGAGTGTTTAAGATTGCAACAAGAAACAGTGAAGGAGGCATCCTGAAACATCATTCATGATCCTAGTTGGAAAGTGATCACCTAAACTAGGTGGGGCCCACACAGGTGATTTTTGTCGTAAAGTCTATTTTTAGACATGTCAATCATATTCTATGAGTTGCAGGATGCTATTTGTGGATGGTTGGTCAAGTTGGAAAAATAGATGGATTTCTATTTTTAGACATATTGGGAAGAATCTATTTTTAGATTGCCAGTCTAAAAATAGATATGTCGAATATTATTAGCTCTTAATAATATTTGGACTTTAAACATTATCTTATTCTCTTGGAGCACTTCAGTTCAGTGCACGGATGTGGCACAGCAGCTGACAGAAGGAATTACGCTATTCCTGAGGGTTTACTAGAGCTATTGCATGGAGGACACAGTTAGAACTCAAGTGGTAGAGTTATGACACAGTTGGAAGAAGTAGTTATGGATTTGTATTTAGTTTAACTCAGTTAGACTCAGTTGAGCTAGTTGTATCTAGTCTAACTGAATGATACACTAGTGAGAGTGGTGTGAATTAATTAGTTAATTAATTCACTAAATATTTACTCATTAATCAACTAAAGAATACATCAGTTAACTACAATGCATGGACAGTTTCAGTGGAGACCAGTGGAGAGATAGGTGAAAGAGCAAGTGTGAATATCAGTTGTGACTATAGTGTTGCATGATTTTGCATCACACATTGATGGAGATTCCAATGAGGATTTCGTGGTCAATATAGGATGGATTAGAACTCAGCCAGAGCCATTCTTCAGCAGTGATTGTGCAGTAGAGGCAGGCTAAAGGCTGGCAAAGATCGGTGCATGGATTTGCAAGATCGAGGGCTGATTAGTGTGTAGCGATTGGATTGTACTGAGAGCTTGTGATAATCTTTCTATGAGGATTGTTACATGATCTCTATGATATATATTATATACATATATTTGGGGTTTTTAGCTTCAGGCTTTCCGTGAAAAACAACTGTGTTAATGTGTGTTAATTTTTATGGTTTCATGTGTCCATTGCATTTGTGTTTATTTCCGCATCTGATGATCAATGGTGGAATAGATTCTATATTGTGCATGAAGTTGAAATAGTGTGTGATCAAGATAATCTTGGACATATGCATGCATAGTGCATATAATTTCTACATGGTATCAGAGGTGTGTTATAGATTTTCTACATGGAATAAGAGTAGGAATTTTTGGGCGCGCGAGTTTGCAGAGAATATCTGAAATTTTTGGTGAAATATTTTTAAAAAAAAATAACATATTTGGATTCCTTGCGAAAAAATACCCAAATTGATAAAAAAATCGGTTGAATTGGAGCTTGGATGAGGGAGATATCGTCGATTTAAAATTAGCTCTTTTGTTAGAAAATTTTGCGACAGTGGGACAATTGAAATGTGCGCGAGCTAGAAATCTACATGCACTGAGGTACAAGATGCATGCAAAGCTTTGAGGAGAAAAGCAGAGGTTAGTGACTTGTTAATTGAGAGGGAGCCTCTCAACATGCAGCGTGAGAAGCAGTCTCAAAAGGTTGTGGAGCAGTCACAACTGGAGATGCAGAAGAATCTTTATAGATTTTATGTAGATGGGATTTCTACGGAGCTTCCTACTGTTGGGAAGTGTGAGAAAGCCATGCAATTGAAGCTTGAGAGGGAGTCGGATTTGCATGCAGGTAAGAGTGAACCTTGAGATGTGGAGCAGCCACAAGATGAGGATCATGGAGTGGGAGCAACCACTCATGCAAAGAAATTTCGTGCCAGATGGGCAGAGGGAGTGCATGCAGCTATACCACCAAGTGAGAGGTGGGGCGACATGCATGAGTAATCCCAAGAGGATATTTCTGGGAAGAATTCATTAAGATGGTGTGGATCCCATGAATTGAACCTGGCTGCCAGGAGCCCAAAGAGTAGCAGTAGCATGATCAATTGGATTTATGCAGTGAGATCAAAGTGACAGTGTCAGATATTGGAGCACGGTTCAGAGTTGACAGCAAGTGCAGAGTGCATGGATGCAGAGTTCAACATCGCAGTGGTTCCTAAATACATGTGTAGTGGCTAAGCAGAAGTCAAAGATTTTGATGATATATGCATTATACTGATTGAGTTGTTTGGAGCCTATTTAGTTTCAGAAGAGTTGCAGAGCAGATGCATGGAGTTGCATGGCGCTTGCAAAGGTTGCAGGGCGAATGCATGGAGTTTCATGTCGCATGCAAAGACAGTCCTTTCTTGTTGAGAGGGAGTGTCGAGGATTGCAACAAGAAAGAGTGAAGGAGGCATCCTGAAACATCATTCGTGATCCTAGTTGGAAAGTGATCACCTAAACTAGGTGGGGCCCACACAGGTGATTTTTGTCGCAAAGTCTATTTTTAGACATGTCGATCATATTCTATGAGTTGCAGGATGCTATTTGTGGATGGTTTTTCAAGTTGGAAAAATAGATGGATTTCTATTTTTAGACATATTGTGCGGAATCTATTTTTAAATTGCCAGTCTAAAAATAGATATGTCGAATATTATTAGCTCTTAATAATATATGGACTCTAAACATTATCTTATTTTCTTGAAGCACTTCAGTGCAGTTGTTATAGCATCATTTTTCACCCTCATGTGATTCATGATTGTCTCTTTGGCCTTGGGCACCCATTCCCACAGACTTGAACAAAATTCATAAAAAATAGTGTTAAAAATCCCATAAGCGGGTATGCCCAGACTTTTCCGCGTGTATACGCGAGTCCATACACACTTTTCCGCGGATGCCATTAAAATCATTAAAAAATATATAAAAATTCCCTATTTTCGGGCTGGGTTGATGGTTACTCCAGTAGTTCAATCACCCCAGCACGTGGCCAACTATTTCCAACTAATTGAAACTACTTTGAGGGACTATAAAAGCCCCTCATGTGCATGGCCTAAGGGAGAGAGAAATTTATAGATATTATAATCTGTTGGAATCCCAATTCAAGTCTGATTTCCCATGCCTCCTGCACTTTCCCAAATTTTTACAGGAAACCCTTGTTTCCTGGAGATGTTCATCAGTTTATATGTCATCTCGTGTGCACAAGTCTTGAAAGTATCCTAGCGAGGCAAGGGCAGGACGGATCTGGACAACGGTCTACTCGAAGATCGTGGAAGGATTCAGGTGATCTCTCCACTTTTTACTACTGTACATGTTGTTCGTAATGAAGAAGAACCATCTTGTTCCTGAATTCACGTGTTAATATCTGCTTGCATATGTGAAAAGATTATTATTTAAGCATTTATTATTGTTTACATGATGTTTCAGATGTATTTCACTGACATTCAGGATAGATATATGTTGTACAAACAGATTTCCGTGCACGTTTCTTCTTGGTTTTCAGGTTGAGGAGGAAGAAGGGTTGCTGGGGGTTTGGACCCTGCGAGATCTACATCAAACGTAGGATTACGGGTGAGTTATACTATCAATGTTATCTAGTTTTTAGCATACAAGTGTGGTTGTGTGAGTCCTTCTTGAGTAGCATGCCCTGATATGTGGAGGTTTTGACCCAACAAACCTCCAGGGAGTTATTTCTCAAAACATAACTGGCGACTCTGCTGGGGAGCACATTCTTGTGATTCCCCTGTTGGGTGGTTTCAGCTGTTTGAAAGGTTTCTAACAGTTTTAACTATTATTTCCAGTCCAGTTAAATTTTTCTCAGTCAGACTGAAGACCTGGTTCTTTATCCAGGCTTAATATTTTTATTTTTCATTATTTACCTTTATATACGCAAGTTTTTCTATACACAGTCGCGTATACACGTAGTTTTTGTTAAAGGAAGTCGTGTATATGTGGGTTTCCTTTGACACAGGCGCATATGCACGCTTGTTGAAAAGCTGATAAGTAGTGTATGCCTGGGAAAATTTTGAATTTTTGATTTCTTGAATTTTTAGTCTTGTCTGCGTGTGGAGACCTATTCCTGCAGTGTCTTTATAGTCTTTGGATTGGGTTGATAGTGGTTATTAGTCTTTTTCTCTCTTGATTGGTTGAAGACTAGCTTATTAGGCAAATCTTGTTTTTTAGTGCTTGCATTTCTGGTTCGAGTACCAAGATCTCTTTTTGGGGATTCTTGGCTGTTCTGCTTAATCAGAACAGAGAGCTTCTACTCATATATTCTTTCCTAGCTTTGTGTCTTGCTTTGCGCTTCGATTTTTGCCTATTTTTTGGTTTGTTTTCTTGAGTTCATTTGACTAGGTCTTGTTGCAATTTTTGAAGAAGTATTTCTTCGTTCTTTGAAGTTTGTGATTGCTGCAAGGTTGTACTATTCTTCTGGGCTGAGTTACTGAGTTTCTTGTCTTCTTTTGCTCATATAAATCTTGCTACTAAGTGGCACTATAAGATTTGGAGCATTTTGGAAGTTTTACTTGAAATTCAGAGTTGTTTGGCTTGGTAATTGGATAGTTTTCTTGGTCTCTTAGAGCTCTTCTTTTTTATAAAATTCAAAAGCTCAAAAAACATTTTGTTTTGTCATTTTATTTTGTTTTGCATTTTTGTTTTCGTTTCGTTACGTCTTTTGAAGCTTTGTTGAGATTTATTGCCGTTGGTTTTTGACTTGATTTGGGAAGGGAATTGTCATTAGTCTCTTCCTCTTGTGTCAAGCATATTTTGGTGTCTTTATACTGAGAGTTTCTGATTTTGGGAACTAGTTATTGGACAACCGAAAAGTGATAAAATTGAAGGATTCTTGGGAAATTTCTCTTTACGTGGTTAGATTTTGCATCTTAGAATTTGCATGCTCTTAGTTATTTTCATTAGGTGCACTTAAGCATTTATAGTATTTTTCATAGATTTTGCAAGTGTGAGTTTGATATTTGAAAAGAAAAATTTTTAGTCTCGTAGAACCCGTGTAGAAATTTATTTTCATCGAAAGGCAATTACTGCATTTGCATTTAGTTTGGTTTTCATTAATTTCTTTTCTATGTCGTAAAACATCACAAGTTTCATTTCCATATCCCATTGACATAATATAACAGCCAATTAAAATAAGCACTATAATTTAAAAACAACTAGCAAGTTTTTATTAAGTGTCATACACCAACTAGCTAGGTTGTAGGGCCTTGGATTAGGTGAGTGGAGAGTTAAATCTCCAAGGCCGCTCAAACTAAAACATAGAATTTTATTAATTGAGCGAAATCTAACTCCGTTAGGTGGACCGGGAAAGCTCTCCTCCAGAGAGTCAAGCACGAGGGGAAGTGAAGGCCAAGAAGAGAGATACCCCCTCTCTGATTTGCTGGATCTTGCCTCAAGACCATTCCACCCAGCTTCTGACATGGATTGGTGCCCATAGTTGCCATTTCTAGGTTCCACACAGGTGACTGCGAGGGGGAATACTCGTGGTACCTGAGGCAGACGTTGTATCACTTCCAGCAGTACTTCTGGGGGGTGCCCTTGCGAAGCTTGGGTACTTGTGCCAGAAAAGGCTGTTGTTAGGAGGTCGGCGTAACTGTTTCCATTACCTTCGCTAGTAGGCCTGGGCCGTAATCATCCCAGACTACTTTCGGGAGGTCCTATTTTTCGCTTTCCCGTATTTTGGTGTCCGATCCTAATCACCCAGAGCAGAAATACCTGAAGGCTGCTTGCTTGGCTGTATCTTAGGGATTTTTGTAATGAGTGCTATTTTCTCCTAGCTTGCTTAGATTTATACTTTTTTGAGTCTAATTAAATTTTTTTAAAGTGGCTGATCAAGCGCCTCGTCGATCAAGGAGAATCCGGGGGTTATCTCCCGAGAGTGTAGAGCCTTCTTCAAGAAGGCATAGAAGTAACATAGCAGGTGAATATCACCCTGTGGCGTCTGACGCAGTGGAGAGAGATCCTCCACAAGGGATTGAAGGTTTCGTAGTTGGTTCTAGTGTTGGTTCCGATAGGAGCATTTCGCTCACCTCGAGAGTCTTATTTCCAGGAGAGTTAGGAATAGAAGTAGAGGAAGTACCTGAGTCTCCTCAGTCACTTCCATCTCCTCTTCCTCCTGATTATCTGTTTGTTGTTGAATACATCAGACCTGAGTCAGAGAGACCAGAAGATCCTCCATTTTATTCTTACCTTTCGATGGCCATGACTGGGAACGCGGCTTCTGCTGTGAGTGCTGCAGGCATTCAGACTCCTGCTTCAGTTGAAGGAGGAGGCACTATTGCTATATCTTCGATTTCTTCTAGTACTGCTGTGTTTGGCTTTGGTTTCACCCAAGCACATGCTTCTCAATCTGGTCCCTCTTGTTTTGGAATGCCCACTAGTGGGATTCCTTCTTTTTCCTTTTCCGCTGCTGCAGCTGCATCTACACCCATGTCGTCCATGGCTAGTGGGTTAGCTTCTTTTCAAGGGTTCCCCTTCGGAACTAGGCATATTCCTAGTTCAAATCGTTCTTTAGGGTATTTTTCTTTTACCTCTCAGACTCAGAGTTTTAACCCTTGGTTTGGAGGTCAGAGTTCGACTACTTTTACAGGTTGGAACCCTGTATTCACAACAGCGGGGGCAGGGAATCAGTTTTACGCTGGTCACCAAGGGAATGTTTCTTTCCCTTCGTCGAGTGCTTATCAGACTTTCCCCCCTCTTTCTAATGATTGGAACCCCTATCAGGGGCTTTCCTCTTCATTCATTACTTCCGGGGGGAACTGGTCCGGTGTTTGGTAACTCTACGTTGGGAGGGGGTCCTTCTCCAAATGTTGGGTCATTTGGCCCAACATTTTCTACGAGTTATTTTTGGCAACCTGGTGCCTCATCAAATCCAGGGTATTATTTTTAGAATATAGGGAATTCATCCCATCAAGGATGGAATCCTCAGGCTCAGCCTCGTTTACCTTTTATGGCAACGTTAAACTTACCAGATCTGTCGAAATTGACCAATGATCCGATCTGATATTGTCCGGGGTGGCCTCCGGTTCCCACAAAACTACCTTCAGACATTCCAAAGTTTGAAGGTAAGAATGGTGAGGACCTGGCTGACCATATCACCACCTTCCATTTATGGTGTTCTTCTAACTCCCTGATCGACGACTCGATTAGGTTGAGATTGTTTCAACACACCTTAACTGGAAACGCTGCCAAGTGGTATATTGAGTTAACTGGGGGTAGTTTTGCTACGTTTGGAGATCTGGCTACAACATTTCTAAATCATTTCCAGTTTCCTATCCGTTATGATGCCGGGACTGAACTCCTAGCTAATTTTAAATAGGACGATGCAACCCACATTTCTGATCATATTCAGGAATGGCAGAGAAGGAAGAGGCTTATTAAAGATCATATTCCAGGAGAATTCCTTTTGGAATGGTTTCTGAAATCTCTGTAGTCAGATATTTCTAAGGATGTATCCCTGTCCGGGGTATTTTCCAAGGAGCAGCCCATTTTTAGGGCCCAACAGCTTGAATTGATATATTCTCAGTCTAGGGTCCTTCATAAATATTTTCCTAATGCGCCTTGCTCCAAATTAGATTTATCCAAGACTAAACCTGATCCTCATGGTGATGGACTTATTGGGTTGATCAATAGTGGTGCAGCTAACCTGCTTAGTCAATTGCAGCAGTTGTCTTTACAATCTGCTCCTTCTGGTAAGGCTGTGCCTACTGAGTCATCACCTTCTCAATCTTTGTCGGTAAATGTTGTTCAGACTTCTAACCCTAAAGAAAATCAACAATCTGAAGGGAAGAAGAAGGGACGTAATAAGAAAAAGGGCAAGAATGGGAAGGGTAATGCAAAATCCAACGAAAACATATATTTGAGGTGGGTAAAAAGTGAGACACACGTATGGATATATCAGAACCATCGCCCTCACACATAATTAAAGATGTGTGACAAACAACTCGGCGAGTTCCAGTTCCGGGCTGTTGACAAACCCTTTTCCCCAAGGACAACAACTAGTTGTTGGCACAAATCAAAATACTGGGGCTTCCTCTGGGGGCACCCAGGAAGGGGAAACTCCGTCAAACATATACATGATGAGTGCTCACGTGGATATCGCCACGAGATCCCATGATTATGGCGAAGATGAGTATTCGAAATCCAAGGGTTCTCCCAATGCTACTGAGCCGCTTCACATCACGAAGCCTACTGTTGAGCCTATAACTCAGATGCCCAAAGCATCTACTAAGCGTACGACGATTAATCCAAATGCCAGGGCTGCCCAGAACTACTCTATTGTGGAAGATCTGGTGCAGAGTCCTTGTGCCATGTCGGCTCTTGAGGTGCTCCAGTCTTGTCCGGCTCAGCACAGTGCTCTGCTCACTACTATTAGGGCTGTCGATCCAAAGAACTCTCTTATGATTACATTCGATATGACTAATTTTAAAAAGAGACTCCCCCATCATATGGCTTTTCATATTAAATCATCGTACCGGAAATGCAATATTTTTCGGATGGTCATTGATGAGGGTGCTTCCACATGTGTGATGTATCTCACATGTTGGAAGGGAATTGGATCTCCCACAGCTGTTCCATCTACTACTCTTCTGACTGCGTTTGATGGTCATTCTCATAGACCGCATGGTATTGTCCCAGCTTTGCCCATCCGTGTTGGGGGAAAAACTGTAAATATAGAGGTTGAGATAGTTGATGCAAGCTTGGACTACAACCTTCTGTTGGGGAGAAACTGGATTTATGAGATGGATGCCATTGCATCTTTATTATTTCGGATTATTTGTTTCCCTCACGAAGGGAGGATTGTTACGGTGGATCAACTGGACTGTCCTCCTGTAGACCTGAATGCATCTACTGACTCAACTATTCCAAAGTTGGATAAGGTCAAGTCGCCTGTTGAGAATTTAGGGGTTGGAATGTATTATTCTTTGATGGGTACTTTTGATATTCCACCTCCTACTATTTAGATAAATGCAATTTCATCCTCCAGGGCTCCTCTTCGAAGAGAGTTCTTCAGAACTCATTATTTTTTGGACCCTTGGACCTTACCTTCCCCTACAGCCACATTAGCGGAAAGGTCAAGTGGGTGGAATGGCATTTCCAATGTCTGCAGCTAAGATTGCTTATCAATCTATTGTTGACTCTGCAAAGTCCATTCCAGCTTCTCTTTCACCAGAAGAGTTGGATGGAGATGTGGCTCCGACTTGGACACTTAGTTCTTCTTCCGCCCAGGATTGCCTTGATACCACTCTTCCATCTGAAGAGGCCATCCTGGAAGCTATGACTGGTATAGATAGACCATGGGATGATTTGCATCATCGGTCTTACTTTTTACCTAATTTGAGAGAAGTTGAATCAAGTTTTCCAATTCCTATGTCTCCTGGTCCTGTTCGCCCAGTCCTGAACCCTTTAGCATCAACACAGGTACATGCTGAAGGGAACATGGCTGTGATTTCTCCAAATATCCCGGTGAACATTTCCAGGGATCCCAATGTTATAGAGAATTTCTTCATCGGAGCTGAATGTTCCCCTAAAGAGATTCAGATTTACACCGATCTCTTTAAAGAGTATAGGGATGTGTTCGCTTGGTCTTATGAGGAAATGCCTGGTATAGATCCATATATTGTCCAACATGAGATCAAGACTTATGAAAATGCTAAGCTTGTGAGGCAAAAAATTCATCCAGTCAATCCTAGGAAGGCTGCAGCTATCAAAGCCGAGGTGGAGAAGCTGCTTAAGGCAGGATTTATTTTCCCCGTTCCTTTGACAGAATGGGTTTCAAACCCTGTTCCTGTAGATAAAAAACAAGGAACAATTTGAGTTTGCATCAATTTCAGAGACCTTAATAAAGCATGTCCGAAAGATAATTACCCAACACTATTTATAGATCAGATCATTGATGAGTGTGCTGGTAATGAGATTTTCTCCTTCATGGACGGTTTCTCCAGATATAATCAGATTACTATCCGTCCTGAAGATCAGCATAAGACTGCCTTTATTTGTCCCTAGGGTACGTTTGCTTACAAGAAGATGCCTTTTGGTCTTAAAAATGCTGGGGCTATGTTTCAGCGGGCCATGTCATATGCCTTCCATGACATCAAACAGATTATCGAGGCATATTTGGATGATTTAGCTGCTCATTCTCGAAAGAGAATGGATCATCCTGCTCACCTCCGTTAAGTATTTGAACGATGTCGTTTCTACAAGATTAGGTTGAATCCGAACAAGTGTGTTTTCGCGGTCACATCCGGTCGGTTATTGGGATTATTGTGTCTAGGGAAGGGATTAGGGTAGATCCCTTCAAGGTTGAGGCAATACTTTGGTTGCCTCCCCCGTCATCTATTTGTCAACTTCAAAGTCTACAAGGAAAAGCTAATTTTCTTCAGAGGTTTATCGTGAATTACGCTGAAGTTACTAAAGGATTTATGAGATTGCTGAAGAAGGGAGTTCCATTTTTTGGGGATGACTTTGCTCAGTGCTCATTCGATGCTTTGAAAAAATCATTGACCTCTGCTCCTTTATTGATTCCACCTGATTATAGCAGGGATTTCCTTTTGTATCTTGCAGCAACAGAATCTACCATTGGTATGGTTCTGGTTCAGGAAGATGATGCTCTTGTAGAGCATGTTATATACTATCTTAGTCAAGGCTTGGTAGGACCTGAACTCCGGTATACTCCGATATAAAAGCTGGCTTTAGCAGCTGTTAATGCTGTGCAGTGACTCAGACATTACATTCTTCTACGAAAAACTTATGTTTTGGCAGCCACCAATCCATTTCAATTTGTTCTCAGTAGGAGAGTGATTGGGGGAAAGTACAATAGATGGATTGTGATTTTGCAGGAATTTGATCTTGAGTTTGTGTCTGCCAAGTCCAAGAAATCATTAGTTTTCACGGAATTGATTTCTGAGTTGCCTTGTGGAGAAGAGATGGTCTATGATGAATCCTTCCCGGATGAACATTTGTTTCTTATCTCTCCACAGGATCCTTGGTATGTAGATATCATTGTGTATCTTCAGACTGCGAAGTTTCCCTCTACTTTTTCAAAATATGGGCGCCGTAAGTTGCGTCACTTGGCTAAGAATTACTTGATCATTGGTGATGCTTTATACCGTAGAGGGGTTGATTCAATCCTGAGACATTGCTTAACTCTCGAAGAAGCTGAGGCTGTGCTGAATGACTGACACACTGGAGCTTGTGGTGGTAATTTATCTGGGCTTGCTACAACCCAAAAAATCTTGGGTGCTGGGTACTTTTGGCCTTCGATTTTCAAAGATTGTGTGGAGTCGGCCAAAAAGTGTCATCCGTGTCAAGTTTATACTCGAAAAATGCCCGCTCATCCAGCTCCGCTTTTTCCATTCATTACTGTCGGTCCCTTTACAAAGTGGGGTATTGATTATACTACTTGTAACCCGCCTTCGGCTAAAGGTCACAAGTAAATTATTGTAGCAGTAGACTACTTTACAAAGTGGGTAGAGGCTATGCCTACTTTTGGGAATGATGGTGAGACTGCAACTCTTTTTCTTTTCAACCAGGTTATTGCTCGTTTTGGTATTCCTAGAGAGATTTTCACTGATCATGGCAGTCATTTTCAGAATAGCATGATGGCTGAGTTGGCTCTAAAATTAGGTTTCCAGAAGGAGCATTCATCTCCGTATTATCCTCAGGCCAATGGGCAGGTGGAAGCTGTGAATAAATCCTTGAAGACAATTCTTCAAAGGACAATTAACAAAGCTTGATCCAACTGGCATATCATGCTATATCCTGCACTTTGGGCATACAGGACATCAGTGAAAACTGCAACTGGATTTACTCCGTTTCAGCTAGTTTACGGGTTGGAATCCGTATTTCCCATTGAATGTGAGATTCATTCTCTTAAGTTAGCTGTTGAACTTATTCCTGACACTTCTAGTCTTGGAGAACATCTCCTTTATCTGGAACATCTCGATGAGCAGCGTCGGGATGCCGCCACGATGAATGAGGCGCATAAAAACCGAGTTAAAGTTTAGTACGATAAGGCGGTCAAGCCTGGGGTTTTTTCGGAAGGTGACCTTGTTTTAGTCTATGCCCAAGAAAAAGATGCCCTGGGGGCAGGAAAGTTTAAGTCTATGTGGTATGGCCCCTTTATCGTTAAAAGGGTCCTTAAAAAGGGAGCATATACCTTGGTTGATTTTGAAGGGAATGAATTGCCGGAGCCTAGAAATGGGCTCTATTTGAAAAAGTATTATGCCTAGGCTTCGGCCTGGCATTTTGCTTTTTTATATAGTAGTTTTGCTTTGTACATATCTAGTTTTTCGATCTTTGATGGGATGGTGATGTTTTTGATCTGCTTTGGCAGGTTGTGTCGGATGTCATGAGTCATTTTGGTTTTGCCGATGGTGCTAGTAGACACACCCGAAACTTGGCTTCCGCGGCTTGGGTGCTTCATCATCCATCCGGTCAGCTGTTAGTATCAAGAGGAGTCTGCATTGGTCCTGCTTCCATTAATATAGCAGAATACACTGCAGTTATTTATCTACTCTTTGGGTGTTGATTCGTTGGTAGTTTTATTGGACTCCCAGCTGGTGGTGTCGCATTTGAACAATACTTATCGGGTTCGAGATCCATTTTTTACTCTGGTTGCTCTTGAGGGTAAATTTATTAAAAAGATCATTTCAATTTTTAACTTCCATTCATATTCCTCGAGCTGACAATTGGATGGCAGACTCATTAGCTAATCAAGCAATTGATTGGCATATTAATCATTCCATACAATAAAATTTAATCATAAAAAACATCATACATTTTTATACATTTGTCACATCACATCAAACATCGTTGTATATATATTATCAGAGTGTTCAAAAAACTATACAAAATTTGGATCCATAAGTCATTTGGGCTTATGCCCGATCATGTTCAAATCTCAAAAAATATACAGTCATCCGATAAATCATATATATCTACTCCTATGGTCCCTGTCCAGAAGTTGTGTTCCTATAGAACATGATCGCAGTCGCGACTCGGCGGAATAACCGCACCCATTCACGAGGTACTCCTACTACCCGTCTCTGGATGGCCTCGGGTAGATCTTCCATTGCAGCCATAGGCACTTGGCGGGTTAAACCCTCCAAGTTCCTCTGTATAGCATGGAGGGTTCTGTCTGAGTCTACTGTATCTGCCTCGCCTCTACGGCGCTTGTGTCGTGGGTAACCATTAGGATGAACTGGTCCAATATCTGTATCATGATCATTATGATATTGTAAGTCACTTTGAATCCAAACAAAAACATGTTTTATTTTTTCATACATATTGAAAAAAAAAATCATATAAGTTAAAAAATTGCAAACTTACCGACTGTACCCCATGCCGCGCCAGGTGGAATGACGAGGTCTGGATTGCCACGGAAATCCATCCTGGCATAGGGATAGTCCTCCATGGTGATGATTTGTTCTCCCCACCATTGGAAGAACTCATCATCCCAGGTGGTTCGGGGAACTTCACTTCCCCACAGTCTCTTCATCAAGTCCACCCATCGGGCAATTCTTGGGTCCCTTGGACTGCTGATAGAAGAGATCACTTTGGGTCTTAGTCCAGGAATCTTCTCGAAGAAGAATGTCATCAAAATTGTACCATATCCGAAATTTTTTGTCTTTGTTTTTCGGATGGAAGTCAATTGTTGTTTCATGTTCATTAGTAGAGCTGTGCACCAATCATATAAATGAGTTAAGCATTCCACAGCTATACTCATTTGAGTGTTGGATGCCTAGTGTAGGGAAGCAGAACCTACTACCATGCCAATGGTAAAAAGGAGGATTTTCATGTGCAAGTCTCTTAAATCTTTGATAGCAATTTGAGTCCCAACTTTCTTGGAACCCTCTACGTAGTAGACGTGGACGTAATCTTCCACGGTGAGCCCTCCCAAAGGTTTGCCATGTAAATCTATTGGCGCCCCCCTCTAGGAGAGTCCAGTAATAAAATAGATATCTTCCACTTCGATACATATGGGCATTTGATCTATTATGAAACAATCTTCTTCCGGTTCCCAATAATTCACAAGCATTTCGAGCAACCGGACATTACTCTTCATATTTGGCATTTTGAAAAATTTGAGCAATCCACAATTTCAGAGAATATTGAGCGATAATTGGTTCTGCATTACTTCATTGTCAATGGAATTGTGCTCACGTTCTCTCCATGATATAGTCATCCTGCAAAAATTCAATAATTTGTCCGTTAGAATCACGTTTTTTCATTTCGGGTTGCGCATATGCGACTTTCTCTGTACATAGTCGTGTATATATCCAACTTGGTCAATATAAACCCACGTATGCGCAAAACCATAATTTTAAACAAATAATTCTACGGTGAAATTTCTAAATTTTAAACTTATGAACGGACAAAATTGATAACAAGGATGGATTAAGAGCTTACCTAACAAATTCGGCGAAGTTTGATGGTCGTTTTCTCCTGGTTTGACGAAAGAGGCTTTTTCTCCAGAGCTCTTTTTCCCAATTCAACAAGTCACAATGAACCAAATGTGAGGTAACTTGTCTATTTATGCCCAAAAAGTTGAAAATTTTTGCAAAAATTTTTTATGCTTATTTTTTCAATCTATCTTAAGCTGCATAACCCGGATGCTTGGAAGTGCCCAAATTGGTATATTTTCAGGTACATTTTGATGAACTCGAGATTTTTTCCAGTTCTTGATCCATGACTGTTGACCCGCTATGGCAGGTATATGATATTCACTGGCATATAGGTTAGGGAATCCACTTTCCGTTGAATTTTTCATACTAGCCTCCATTCTGATCACTTGCCATAGGGTCGATCCCATCAGGTCATGAGCATTTCACCCATTTCACTCGCAGATTATTTAATCATGACTTGGTGGTAGAGCCTTCCTTTACATGGGCTTCCTAGTTAGTTCCTCGTTATCACTTGTTGCCCATGCTGCGTTTTATGTAGGCTCGGGAGTCCTCTCTAGTCCCGCCATGACTTATGTGTTGAAGCTTCATTCTTCTTCTTCTCCACTATTATTTTTCTGGCTATTACCCTAGAGGCTCCCTGGTGTTGTTGAGTTGTATTATTGCATTGCATATTGGCTACTTGTTTATCCTGGCCTTTAGCCGGCTTCATTTTGGACTCGATGTTTAAGCCAAATTTTGACCTTGACTATCTGTACAAGTTAACCATTGCATGCATTTAGCTATCGCGACTTGACACCTTTTTACCCATGGATGGAACATTCCTCTGAGTATCACTTACCAGTTTCTGCCACCTTGCATTGAGAATAGGATTGTTCCCATCCCAGGAACTAGTGCATCTGTTTCTTGATGCTCATTCTATCCATTGTACTATAGCATTCTTTTATTCTTTTTTAGGCTTATTATATGAAAAAGACAAAAAAATTAAATATAACAAAAAGAGCGGGAACAGGATATAACTTCATAATTTGATGGCAGTACAGTGTTAGTTTGTCACCCTTGAACAAAGCACATACACTTATATATTTCCTTCATTTGGGATGGTTTTAGTTTTGACCTAGGTTCAACCTTTGCCTTCTTTCACTGGTCGGTTCTCCCCCGGTTGGTTATCTCTTCCAATCATATGGAGAGTTTGTTTTTGCCTCTTGCATAACAGACTTATACAGTGTCACTTTTTACTGCCATGGTCATCATGAGTAGCGCTTTTGTTCAAGGGAAGTCTAACCAAAGTCGACCATTATGTGGTGTCTCTTGACTCATTATTCAGTCGGCCTTCCCGGTCTTGTCAGTATCTTATTCTATCACATCAGATGTTTTGGTCTTCTGCTCATGCTGGTATGAGAAAGTCCCCATCGACTTCTTGTTGGCGGGTTTGTCTCTCATCGACTATGACACATTGCTCTGAGAGTAAACCTAGAGCCGCACCTTGGCCCTATTTCCATCATTGATAGGTGACCTTGTGCTCAGCATTTGATCATCATTATGGGCCTTTGACTGAGTGGTTTCCCCTGTGTTCGACGTCAGCATACATTATCACACTTGGGATTCATGCAGTACCTTGATTTCCATTTGACCCTATCGGTAGATATCTCACCTCTGTGTCAGCTTTCATTATTGGTTGGTTCAGAGGGTTTCTTCCGTGCGCTAGCTTCATCTTGTGTATTTCAGAAACGTACTTCGGTTTGGTTCCATCACTCTACTTCATCTGATTCCTTCCAAATTTTGGCCTGTGGGTTACACTCGTGCTGGATTGATGTGGGATGCCTTAATGCCTTCCTTCCAGCAGATCTTTTCCCATCAACTCTGACTCATTGCTCTGGGAATAATATCTAGAGTCTTTTTGTCAGTGCCTTAGGGTTTGTAGTCATTAGTGGTAGACTCTTCGCTATCGACAGTGGGGATTCATCATTGCCTCCTGATTGGTAGATTCTTCTAAGTGTTCGACTTCAACTCATTCATTCACACTTGTTAGATTGTACTGGGGCACCTTGACACTCATCTTCATTATTGGTGGGTTGTATCGCGTTGGTTAACGGTTTACATTATTGACCGGTAATCCAACGATTTCTCACATGGTCGAATTTAGCTCATTTATTACTATTGTGTAGAATTGTACCGTCGAGATCAGTGAAGACCTCGGGTTGCATCAGCATTTTTCGGTTCACTTTTGACAGTTCATTCATCTTTTGCCAATGATGTCGTCCACCCTTATATGTTGCAGTGTCAGTACAACAACATCTTATATGTTGTCTCCCGAGTTGCGTGATTGTACCATGTGTTCCACACCTTATGATTTGGTACTTGGAGATTCAGTTACTTTTATGATCAGACATCCAGTTTCAGCATCATTGATCAGCTTTCTATATGTGATACTTGGACATTGATTCCGACTTGTACTTCCGGGCCATGCTCAAATGATTCATTGTGTACTCTCAGTTCAGTTATACTTGTATACGTTCTGGATTCATCATGTACTTTCTATATGTTGTATTTTTGACTGAGCATGGGTATTCCTGCCTCAGCATGAGTTGACTCTCTATTTTCTTTCATTGGTTTTTGGTAGGCTGAAATCTGGTGAAGTCCTCTCTTGTCCTTGTGAAGTTATTTCTATGTGCATAATACATTTCGGCCATCATGTACCCCTTCTGACCTCATATATTAGGGGGCATCTATTATAGCATCATTTTTCACCCTCATGTGATTCATGATTGTCTCTTTGGCCTTGGGCACCCATTCCCACAGACTTGAACAAAATTCATAAAAAACAGTGTTAAAAATCCCATACGCGGGTATGCCCAGACTTTTCCGCGTGTATACGCGAGTCCATACACACTTTTCCGCGTATTCCATTAAAATCATTAAAAATATATATAAAAATTCCCTATTTTCAGGCTAGGTTGATGGTTAATCCAGTAGTTCAACCACCCCAGCACGTGGCCAACTGTTTCCAACTGATTGAAACTACTTTGAGGGACTATAAAAGCCCCTCATGTGCATGGCCTAAGGGAGAGAGAAATTTATAGACATTATACTCTGTTGGAATCCCAATTCAAGTCTGATTTCCCGTGCCTCCTACACTTTCCCAGATTTTTACAGGAAACCCTTGTTTCCTAGAGATGTTCATCAGTTTATATGTCATATCATGTGCACAAGTCTTGAAAGTATCCTAGCGAGGCAAGGGCGGGATGGATCCGGATGACGGTCTATTCGAAGATCATGGAAGGATTCAGGTGATCTCTCCACTTTTTACTACTGTACATGCTGTTCGTAATGAAGAAGAACCATCTTGTTCCTGAATTCACATGTTAATATCTGCTTGCATATGTGAAAAGATTATTATTTAAGCATTTATTATTGTTTACATGATGTTTCAGATGTATTTCACTGACATTCAGGATAGATATATGTTGTACAATTAGATTTCCGTGCACGTTTCTTCTTGGTTTTCAGGTTGAGGAGGAAGAAGGGTTGCTGGGGGTTTGGACCCCGCGAGATCTACATCAAACGTAGGATTATGGGTGAGTTATACTATCGATGTTATCTAGTTTTTAGCATACAAGTGTGGTTGTGTGAGTCCTTCTTGAGTAGCATGCCCTGATATGTGGAGGTTTTGACCCAACAAACCTCTAGAGAGTTATTTCCTGAAACAACAGTGCACAGATATGGCACAGAAACTAACAGAAGGAATTACGCTATTCCCGAGGGTTTACTGGAGATATTTCATGGAGGACTCAGTTAGAACGCAAGTGGCAGAGTTATGACACAGTTGGAAGAAGTAGTTATGGAGTTGTATTTAGTTTAACTCAGTTAGACTCAGTTGAGATAGTTGTATCTAGTCTAACTGAATGATACACTAGTGAGAGTGGTGTGAATTAATTAGTTAATTAATTCACTAAATATTAACTCATTAATCAACTAAAGAATACATCAGTTAACTATAGTGCATGGACAGTTTCAGTGGAGACCAGTGGAGAGATAGGTGAAAGAGCAAGTGTGACTATCAGTTGTGACTATAGTGTTGCATGAGTTTGCACCACACATTTATGGAGATGCCAATGAGGATTGCGTGGTCAATACAGGATGGATTCAAACTCATCTAGAGCCATTCTTCAGCAGTGATTTCGCAGTAGAGTCAGGCTAAAGGCTGGAAAATATCGGTGCATGGATTTGCAAGATCAGGGGATGATTAGTGTGTAGCGATTGGATTGTACTGAGAGCTTGTGATAAGATTTGTATGAAGATTGTTACATGGTCTCTATGACATATATTATATACATATATTTGGGGTTTTTAGCTTCAGGCTTTCCTGTGAAAAACAACTGTGTTAATGTGTGTGATTTTTTATGGTTTTATGTGTGCATTGCAACTTTGTTTATTTCCGCATGTGATGATCAATGGTGGAATAGATTCTGTATTGTGCATGAAGTTGAAATAGTGTGTGATCAGGAGAATATTGGACATATGCATGCGTAGTGCATATAATTTCTACAATAAAGAAACTTCTCCTGAAAAGGCTGAGGTAATCAAAGAGACCCCTACTCAAGAATGTAATGACCTCTTCACTAAGTTTAGTCCATTAAATCAGAACATACTAGGACTGCAAGAGGACAGCACTGTCAAATATGATGAGTCCTCCAGTTTAGATAATAATGAAGATGAGGAAGATTTCCTTTCTCAAAAGAATCTTTTCCTTGATCCAATGGAAGAGAAAATACTCCTGGTTGACCCTTATCTTTCAAATACTCACAACCAGGTATTATTTCAAGATCCCTATGCTAATTTTCTGAAGACATTTGAAGAAGGGATGAAGATTGTTAGGAGCAGTGTATCACCAAAAGCAAGAAATTTTTTTAACACTACCGCCAATAAACAAGTAAGTTGGGAGTGGCCCTGTTTGTCCAGTATGATCAAGGAGATGATAAAAGACCAGTCATGGAACCATCTGATTGACTGGATGTACTGGAAAAAATATTTTGTCAGCTAAACTTGTAAATATTTCATAATATTATTAGGTTAGATAGGAATGTCAATAAAGCTCAGGCTGTGAGAATTTAGTTAGTTTGTTGCTTTCTGCTTTTGAATTTGAAAAAAGAAGAAGAAAAAATACAAAAAAAATATAAAAAGACAAAAAGAGGGCAGACATAAAAGAAGGAAGGCATAGCCCCATACCAAAAAAGAATGAGAAATCTAAAAGTGTGCAAGATTAAATTCCACTACTTGAGAAAACAATACTATTTAGTCGTACATCCTAATCATGACTAAAATAGATTTCAATTTTCTACTAATAGGTTAGTGAAGAAGATTTTCGAAACTATTCAATCTTGGCTCATCAGTAGAATAGATTAGGGTAGAAAAACAGAGGTTAAAACAAGCTCAAGTCCTGAACCTATAAATTTTGATGAGTAATTGGTTCTAATCTGCTCAAAATATGAACCAAGAAAAAAAGAGAACAGCTCAAAAAAGATCAAAATCAGAGTTGCAAAAAGAATGGAGGATGCTTTTTAATTTTCAGATCATAAGGCTTCACAATTTTGTTTTATTTTTTCTACAAATAAATTCTATGTGCAGCTTGTACATACAGCCATAGACACCATAGAAAATCAGACAGTCTAATCTTGATTTGACTATGTTTAAATTTCCTGTTTTAGAAATAGAGAATAAAAAATTGTCAAACAACTTAATCTTGACAGATAGTAGCTTAGATAGAGAATTAATGGGTTCAAGAGTTTAATATGAACTCATGGAAGAAATAAGGATATGATTAGATAGTTTATTTCTGTTTTCAAAAATAAAATTTCAAATATTTTGCTAGTTCAAATGCACTCAAAGGAAGAAGAAAAAATGCTAGAACAAGTAAGGTTGGGTAGGTAGAGATGTTGTTTTGAAGAAACTACATGTTACAGATTGATAAAGGTTGTCCTTTTCAGAATAATATCAGCAAGAAAAGAAGAAATCTACCCAATGGATAAGGCATTGATCTACTAAAAGCCAGAGATCTGTAAACTGAGGTTCTAGACACCTAAAAGGATAGCTGTCCTCCCTAAATTGAGCCACTGTTAGTCATCCATAATTCTGATTTTATCCAAATATGACTAAATGTAACAAACCTATATTTCTAGAACAAAAATGCAAGAACATGATTAGTTCTAGAAATCTCACTGCCTTCATCATTTCAAGTCCATTAGTCCACTGAAATCTTCATCTATTTTCCTAAAAAGATTATCTTGTTGTTCCTTAGCAGTGTTGTTCCTTAAACAGTGTTGTTCCTTAAACAGTGTTGTTCCCTAAAGTGTTGTTCCTTAAGTGTTGTTCCTTAAACAATGTTGTTCCCTAAAGTGTTATTCCTTAAAGTGTTGTTCCTATTCCTTATTCAGAATCCTTGAGAAACACTACTGAACAAAAAGAGACTGTATGTAGGCCATTTTTTCCATCATTTACTAAGCCTATTTCACTCATTTTTTCCCCTTTTCGTCCTTCATTTTCCTCTAAACAACTTCAAATTCCCTTTTAAACTCATAAAAAATCCTTGTTATGGTTTAAAAACCCCCCTTTTTACCTATCAGAACCCACCAAAATGATCAGAAACCCCTCTTTTTGGTCTAAAAAGATAGAATTTTACAACTAAGGGTTTAAGCCCCTGAGGGCTTAATAATCTTCCCCCCTTTTCCCCATGTGTCTGAACGCTATGACCAAGCACCCAAATCCCTGCCGCATCGGCTTTTCTTTTTTGAATCCACATTTCCTTTGAAAATTTTTACTCGCCGATGCGATTAGCACCCTATCCTTAGCCCCTGGTCACATTTTCCCCCACGAAACCGTGCCCCAGTGCATAGTTATTAGCCCCTCCATCGCATCAGCCTTTTCCTCACTTCCTCTCCCCTTTCCTTTGTTCCACCACCGATGCGATAAGCGCTCTTACCCTGGACCCTGGTCACTTATCCTCCCATGGGACCATGTCCTTGTGCTTATTCCTAAGCCCCCATCGCATCGGCTTTTCCATATAGAACCCTCGTTTCCTTTGCAAACTTGCCCTCTCCGATAACGATACCCCAATAAGATCCAAGCCATAGATCTCTATGATCTGACAATGATCATTAACCCCCACCCCTTACCTTTTTGGTTTATCCATCCACCCTCCACACCGATCTCCACCGTTGATCTACATGATCCAACGGTCCTCGTTCATCCCAGCAACCCAACTCTTATGGACCCACCATCTATTACGTAAAGCCCTCCTCCAATCACCTCTTGCCACCTGTCCTCCACTAAGTTCTCCTCATCATGCACTTCTCTCCATCGCGCTCCCTCGTAGCCGTTGGATCTTCCCCCCCAGATCCGATGGTCTACTATCAATATCACGTGATTTTTGCATCCATTGTTTAACGTTCCAAAGCCACGTGAAATAGGCTCTATTTCAAAGGCCACATGGCGCTTTATAATTGGATCACGTTCCCTCTGGGAAAAACCACTTACCGCCTGAGGGTCATGCAAAAACTGCCAATGGTTTCCAAAAACTACCTATGCCCGTTTTCGCGAAATATGCAATTTTAAACCAGATTTTTTCCAGTTTTCTTCATAAAAACCTCCTCCGCTCCTTCGCCTACATTTTCCGCTCCATCTCACTGCTCCTTTCTCCTCCACTAGCCTCCAAAGCAATTTTACCAATCACGCAGGGTTTCATAACATGTTTTATGGTTTTGTGCAGGTTCTATGGCAGTTTTAAGGGCCTAAAACCCTCCCATAGTCCATAAAGGGACAGGCCATGACGTGATGACTGTCACAGTCCAAACAGAGGCCAAGTAATGAAGAAAGGGACTGCCATGTTTTCATTTTCATGGCTTGATCAGTGCTTATGAGCACGGATTATGCAATCAAACCCTCGGTGTACCAGAAGAAGCCCTGCACACTACAAAACAAAGAAAAATCAATGAAATAGGAAGAAAATCCCAAGGAACAGAGATTAAAGGATTGAAGATAAAAGCGTTATGCTTAAAATTCGAAGGTTAAAGGTTAAAATACACAGCTTAAAGGTTCTAATCAATCATAAAAGGAAAAAATTGCAACAGTGTTACATTATAAAGGAAAAAATAACAATATCAAGGTCTGAAATCAGTTAAAAAGTTAGCAAAAGAACAAGTGGAAACAAATTGAAGACCAAAGAAGGCATGATCAGCCTCAAAAACAAAAAATCAGAGTCAAAATAGAGTATCAAGGTATACAAAGACAGACAGAAGTGTTAAAGGTTTAAATTAGTAGATAAAGGCTAAAAGAGCCTTAAAACACAGTTAAGTGATGAAATAAAGGCAGATTAGGCCTAAAGAGAAATTTTAGAATTAAATCAAGAAGACTTAGGCTTAAAGATAGCCTCGAATACATCAAAGGAGAAGTTATTCACTTAATAAATCAAAAGTGACACCTTTCACTTACTTTATACCTCAAAGGGAAAATTGGTAGTTATTACACAAAATATATCTTATAACTGTCAGACAGTTATTGTAAAAGGTAGAAAAGAGCCTAAAGTCAATCTTTTCAGCTATTTTATCCCCGGGAAGTAAGGACAGATTTAATACTTAGAGAAGTAGTTGAGAGACATTCCTACCTTATGCCTTGCATGGTTTTTAAGGATAGGAGTGCATTTACTATGTCATCAATGACATTTTTAACCATAGATGTTTTCTACCTCCTCATTTGCAGCATAAATACTGCATTCGAACTCATTGTATAGGGGGAATTTGATAACTTTTTGAAGTAATACATAGCTCTGCTGAGATTGAAGAGAAATTGATGTACTGGAACCTGTGGATGTTTTGACCTGTTTCTGGATGGAGAAAGCTCTGTCATTGGATCCCTGAGCTTGGCTGTTGGTGAATTATTCTAAACTGTTTAATTTTTTTCCTGTTTTCATTCTGTTTTCATCATCTCTTGCTTGTAGAAGAGTAAACGTTTTAGGCTAAGAAATGTCTCTTAGAAGCACCTTAGACATGTTTACTCTTCACTGTCTTTATGTTTTTCATCTGCTGAATGTTTGATTGAGTAGTTTAAATGCTTTTCAACCCTTAAGTTTGTTTATTTCCTAAATAGTTCAATACAGTGGCCTTAAGAATGATTTATGGTTTTCCCTACTTCCTTTTTGCTACTTAAAAACTGTTTTTGAAGTCTCCCTTCAAAGTACCATCATCCAAAGTATGCCAAAGAGGTCTGTTTTGATCATACCCTTTGTACTTGCTCAAATAATTATTTTGAAGGTATTTATAATTGCAGTCTTAGATGTTTAGGAGTTCCCTCTTCTATGAATGCAGTTATTTGTGAATCTTGAATGTTTTCTTATCCTTGAAAGTGAGATCTTTGATGAAATAGAGCGTTCCTCGACTCTTAGATTTCATTTTCAAATTTTGTCTTGAAATTATTATTTGTTGAAGTGTGATTTGTAGAATTCATGGTTAGCCCTGTCTATAAAATACTTATTCATGTTCAAATGATTCTTTAAGTCCCTTTGTTGAAGAGTACACATAATTAAGGATTCTTAACTGCCCTTAATTCTACTTTTCATTCTTAAAACCTTGATGTTCATTTCATTTCACTTGAAAACTTTGTAGATCCAACAGCGAAGTCAGATTTTCCCTTTGATACCCCTAATTCATCTACAAACTTGTTACAAAATTCTACTTGACTCCATTTCAAAATGAATTAGAGATTTCCCTTTCCTTTCTATGCTGCCTAGACCATCATGTCCCACAAAACAATAAAAAAAACTAAAGCTTAATAACTAGCCTAAAAATAAAAATCAACATTTTACAAGCAAACAAGTCATATCTTTGCAAACATATTGAGAGATCCCTCTCTGAGACTAGGAGGGCTAGATCTTAGAGCTTTAAAGACTGGTTTACATGTTGCCTTGTCATTTGGTTTACCAATCGGCCAAATCACAGGACTCCAACAGAATATATGACTACCGTTAGATCAATTGTGATGAAGGGTGTAGATTATTTCAGGCGATGAACAAGTAAAGGAGTTCGGGGAATGAGAATAGAGAGGAGGAAGGCACGATTGCCGTTGGATTGGTGAGATCAACGACTAGGATCGGTTTAGGGGAAAACAAAGGCACAAAGTTTTTTGGAGAAAATCTCTTGGATATGCCAACAAATCCTATTGTTGGCATATCCAAGAGATTTTCTCCAAAAAATCTCAACAATATCCACCTTGACAAAAATTAGCCTGATACCTCGTTCCTTTATTATTTTTATTTTCTTTGCAAGCCAAGAGAAGCCAGACACCATCGTAGCTTCTCTAATAAAACTGGTTTGTTGAACATGTCTGAACATTTTTCCTTTGTATGCACTTTTTCAAGAGAAACTCCCTGTTCAGTGATAACCTATCTTAGAAAATAGTACTTTATAGGTATATGATTTGATTTACTATGATAGGCTGGATTTTTAGCCAAATGAATTGCACTTTGACTATCAAAAAATAACTTTATGTTGTCCTGCATCCTACCAAACTCACCAAACAAACCTTTCAACCAAATCTCTTCTTTGCAAGCATGTGAAGCAGCTATATATTCTCCTTCTGTAGTGGATAAAGCAACAATGTTTTGTAGCTTTGACATCCAGCTAATAGCTCCACCTGCAAGAGTAAAGACATATCCTGAAGTTGACATTCTCTTATCCAAATCACTTGCAAAATCAGAATCAACATATTCGCAAACAAATTCACTACTTCTATCATAAGTGATACAATAATCACTTGTGCCTCTCAGATACTGAAGCACCCATTTCACTATTGACCAGTGTTCTTTCCCTGGATTTTCCATATACCTGCTGACAACCCCATGATGCAGGGGCATCTGAGTGAACTCGAATTCAAATTCGAATCTGCAGCTGAAGAGACAGGTATGCAAACAGTCATGCAAAATTGGGGAAAATTTGTTTGAACCGATACTGAAATTTTGTAACTAATGATCTACCAGAAGCTTAAGGGGTTCGTTTGAGGAAGTTCAACCGATTCATGATCTTTGGAAATTTCTATATAAGTGAAAATCTGTGTGTGCGTGAGGGACAGAGGGGAGCGAATGCAATGTAATCTTAAGAGAAATTGGGCTAAGGATGAAATGCCTTAGATGTAATCCTATGTTGTACATAATAGAATGTGTTGCTTATGAATTTCTATGTGTTCAAAGATGCTTTTGTCTATTAGTTATATTTACAGTAGATTGTCGTGTTGATTTATCGCCTATCGACCACTGTAAGGGTCGATGGAATTCTTGTCCAGAGTGCTATAGAGTAAGTTGGAGCGTGGTGGATTTAAAAATATTTGTTTCATTAAGTATGTTAAAGCTCTGCAGTAAATACCGTAGCATCCATTCCTATTCCTTTGTTGAAGATAATAGAATAGATTTATATTCCAAGTCATAAACAAGAGAGAGTGGTGGCATTATAAAACGCTTTTAATGCATGATATTTATTTATGAAATCACCTTCATATTAAGCTGGTATGGGGGTTCGATAGAGTCCATGCCGTTTTGATCCTTTCATCCATAGAACCCAAGTGAAGTCCACATTCGACTTTGGGTATGGGTGAACCGCACGAAAGAAACTCTTTCTGCTAATCATTCGAAACTCTAGTCAATTTCCAATCGAATGAGATCGATCCATAGGGGTGTTTGAATCGACAATTGTGAGGTCAGTTCATAGTGTCAAACGCAGAAGCGATCTTGAGAGAAACGAATTAAAATAACCACTAAATTGGTTGTTAACATCATTAGAGATTTGGGAAATCGGTCCAAGTGATTATTCAATTACTTTGTTGAATATTGAGACATTGGGGGTTTAAGCCTAAAGGAAACCAACGTTTGTTGGTTGGGGTTTATAAAAATTATTTATTGGCCCTCAGGTGAAGGCTTATATATGTGTAAGGATCGAAGTGGCACAGTGGAAACAGAGTGGGCCCATAACCCACAGGTCGGAGGATCGGACTTTCGGACTATGAATCTGTAGTTTGAATCAGAATTCAAAACATGCAGGTTCGTATGATCAAATGAAAGGTGAACCTGCCTGTAGTGGGT
This sequence comes from Pinus albicaulis, assembly GCA_034641835.2. NCBI lineage: Eukaryota > Viridiplantae > Streptophyta > Pinopsida > Pinales > Pinaceae > Pinus > Pinus albicaulis. The sequence continues at coordinate 20,057,865 of CM076571.1, forward strand.
TCGCTTGTCATCAAGTGGTATCAGAGCGGGAAAATTATTTCCTGCGGAGAAGAAGTTTGCATACAGAGGAAGAAGAGGTACAGTTTTGTGAAGTTTTTTTAAGCTTGTGATTTTTATGTTTTGTGAAGGTAGCAGCAGAGGAAGGTGAGAAGATTGCAGCAGCCTAGAGTAGGAGTTCTCAACTAGTTCCACAGGAGCGAACGAGAGAGATGCCAAAAGCTAGAGCTTAGGAGAGAATCTTGGTGAGGTATCTGGTAGCAGGGAGGCTTGCTATTGCAGAGGTTTTGCTGTAGCTCACAGAGGACAATTCCGCAGAGGATGCGGGTGAGAATTGTTCAAACAGGCTATTACGGGAAGATCATAAGGAGCAGTTCCACAGACAACATGGGTAGAATTGCTGACAGCTAGAGAAGACATATGACCAGAAGGTCATAAATGTTTGTGCCTCGGGAGTCTGATGCAGGGGCATCTGAGCCGACTCGAATTCAAATTTGAATCTGCAATTGAAGAGATGGGTATGTGAATAGTCATGCAAAATTGGGGAAAATTTGTTTGAATCGATACTGAAATTTTGTAACTGATGATCTACCAGAAGCTTAAGGGGTTCGTTTGAGGAAGTTTGACCGATTCATGATCTTTGGAAATTTCTATATAAGTGAAAATCTGTGTGTGCGTGAGGGACAGAGGAGAGCGAATGAAATGTAATCTTAAGAGAAATTGGGCTAAGGCTGAAATGCCTTAGATGTAATCTTGTGTTGTACATAATAGAATGTGCTGCTTATGAATTTATGTGTGTTCAAAGATGCTTTTTTCTATGAGTTAGATTTACAGTAGATTTTCGTGTTGATTTATTTCCCATTGACCACTATAAGGGTCGATGGTGTTCTTGTCCAGAGTGCTATAGAGTAAGTTGGAACGTGGTGGATTTAAAAATATTTGTTTCATTAAGTATGTTAAAGCTCTACAGTAAAGACCATAGCATCCATTCCTATTCCTTTGTTGAAGATAACAGAATCAATTTATATTCCATTAAGTCATAAACAAGAGAGAGTGGTGGAGTTATATATAGAACTGAATGCTTTGAATGCATGATATTTATTTATGAAATCGCCTGCGTATGAAGCTAGTATGGGGGTTCGATAAAGTCCATGCCGTTTTGATCCTTTTGGCCATAGAACCCAAGTGAAGTCTGCATCTGACTTTGGGTATGGGTGAACCACACAAAAGAAACTCTGTCTACTAATAAATCGAAACTCCAGTCAATTTCCACTCAAATGAGATCGATCCATAGGGGTGTTTGAATTGACATATGTGAGGTTAGTTTACAGTGTCAAATGCAGAAGCGAGTTTGAGAGAAATGAATTAAAATAGCCACTAAATTGGTTGTTAACATCATAAGATATTTGGGAAACCGGTCCAAGTGATTATTCAATTACTTTGCTGAAGATTGAGACATTGGGGGTTTAAACCTAAAGGCAACCAGCGTTTGTTGGTTGGGGTTTATAAAAATTATTTATTGGCCCTTAGGTAAAGGCTTATATATGTGTAAGTATTTAAGTGGTGCAGTGGAAACAGAGTGGGCCCATAACCACAGGTCGAAGGATCGGAATTTTGGACTATGAATCTGCAGTTTGAATCAGAATTCGAAACTTGCAGGTTCGTATGATTAAATGAAAGGTGAACCTGCCTGTAGTGGGTTCGCTTGTCATCACCCCAAATTCATGTCAAATATCTGGTCGTGTACAAACCATCGCATACATCAAAGTTCCTACTGCATTAGCATAAGGTATTCGAGACATATATTCCTTTTCTTAATTTGTGTTAGGACATAAACTTGAAGAAAGCTTAAAATGGGAAGCTAAAGGGACTGAAACTGGTTTCACATTTTTCATACCAAACCTTAAGAGTGTTTTCTCAATATACTTCTCTTGTGATAACCACAGCTTACCATTGCTCCTGTCTCTGAAAATCTCCATGCCCAAAATATGTTTTGCTGCTCCTAGATATTTCATATCAAACATCCTAGCCATATGAGCCTTTAACCTGCTGATCTAAGTTATGCTTTTGCTTGCTAAAAGCATATCGTCAACATACAACACTAAGATAATGAATATGCCATTACTTAATTTCCTAAAGTAAACACAATGATCATCTTCACTTCTTATATAATTTTGGCTCATCATGAAAGAATCAAATTTCTTGTACTATTGTCGAGGCGACTGCTTCAGACCATACCATGATTTCTTGAGCCTGCAGACAAATTTATTCTTGTGATTTTGAACAAACCCTTCATGTTGTTCCATATAAATCTCTTCATCTAGACCTCCATGTAAAAATGAAGTCTTAACATCTAGTTGTTGTAATTGAAACAATTTTAACAATTGGTAAAAATATCTCATGAAATTCAATTCCTACTTTCTAAGAAAAACCTTTTGCGACCAACCTCGCTTTGTACCTGTCTTCTTTATCATCAACACCCCTTTTCAATTTTTAAACCCATTTACATCCCACAGTTTTTCTATCTTTAGGAATTTCCACCAGATCCCATGTGGCATTCTTGTCTAATGCCTTCATCTCATCCTTCATAGCCTCTTTCCATTTATTACTATTATAACCTTCTACAGCTTCCTAATAGCACAAAGGTTCATCATCATTAGCAGTTAAAGCAACTGAAGTAACATAATCATCATACCTTTTAGGAGGATGTCTCATTCTCGTGGACCTCCTTAAAGATGTTTCTGGTTCTTCCACAATTTTCTTATTATGATCTGTAGGAACTTCTTCATGATCTGCATATGAAACTTGTTCATCTAGACTATCATCAGTATTTGAACTGGTTTCAAACTGAATATGTTGAAACTTAGGTACATTTTCTTTTTTCAATTTATTATCTACATCTGGATTATCAAGTGAAGATTCATTGAATTTAACATCTCTGTTAATTATGATCTTGTGAGTAGTATGATCCCACATCATGCATCCCTTAATCCCATCACCATATCCAACAAAGATATATATTTTTGATCTAGGATCTAATTTAGAACGCTGATGTTTCGGAATTAGAGCATATGCATCACAACCAAAAAATTTCAGTTTAGAATAATCACAAGGATGACCTTTCCATACCTCTTGAGGAATTTTTCATCCTATTGCAGTTGATGGTGATCGATTTATCAAATAGAAAGTCGTAGATACTACTTCTGTCCATAATTCCTTCTGCAAATTGGCGTTACTAAGCATACTTCTTGCTCTTTCTAAAAGAGTCTTTTTCATGCATTCAACAACTCCATTTTGCTAAGGATTATAAGGAGTAGTTCTATGTCTTTCGATCCCAGCTTCCTTGCAATAATGATCAAATGAATTTGAATTAAACTCACCACCATTGTCAGTACTTAAACATTTAATGGTTCTTCCAGTGATGTTCTCTATTAATGCTCTAAACTACTTGAAAACTATGAATACATCAGACTTTCTTTTTAACATGTAGACCCATTCTTTTCTAGAGAAATCATCTATAAAAGATACAAAATATGATGATCCTCCATATGAGGTGGTAGGAGATGGACCCCAAACATCAGAATGGATATAATCAAGGATTCCCTTACTAGTATGTTTTCCAATTTTAAATTTCTTCTTGCTTTGTTTCCCATATATACAATGTTTGTAGAAATATAACTTAGAATATTTTAAACTAGGAAGTAACATACGATCATATAAAATTTTTAATCCTCTTTCACTCATATGGCCCAACCGTTGATGCCATAGTCGAATAGAATCACTGTCGTTTTCAGATACAGTAGAAGCATGATCTAACTCTATTCTTCCTTCTAACTGAAAAAGATTTCCAACCTTCTTTGCTTTCATTACTAATAGGATTCCTTTATCAATTTTCATTACTCCACCTTGAATAAAAGTTTTATATCCATTTGTGTCTAACAATCCCAGAGAAATAAGTTTTTTCCTGAGTTCAGGCACATGTCTTACATCAGTTAAGATTTTATTTGTCCCATAAAACATTTTAATCTGGATGCTTCCAATTCCCACAACATTACATGATAAATCAATACCCATGTAAAAAACTCCATCATTGATTGATTTATAAGTTTTAAACCACTCTTTATGAATGCACATGTGATTGGATGCACCAGAATCTAACATCCAATGTTGATCATGATTTAACAAATTAACTGATAGGACTTCATCACTTATACCTGAACTGAATGCTGAACCTGAACCTGTATCTGTCGTATTTGCCTCTTTATTTTCTATTGAAGAGTCTCCTTTGGATGTTTGCTGTCTCTTCCAACATTCCTTCTTCAAATGTCCCGATTTGCCGCAAAACCAACATTTTAGCTTACTCTTCTTCCCTTTCGATTTTGACCAAGATTTGTTCTTCTGACTGAAGCATTTTTCTTTAGATCGACCTCTAACCATCATTTCTTCTGATGTAGAGGTTTCTAAATTTGACCTCTTCCTGGTTTCTTCAGATAGCATAGCTCCAACAACATCATCAAATTCAAGGGTTTCTGATGAACTAAGACTTATAGAAGTAACAAAATGATCCCATGACTCAGGAAAATAGCATAATAAAGTTACAACTTTATCTTCTGATTCAAATTTTACTTCTATACTTTCTAACTGCACCAAGAGAGTATTAAAGGTATTCAGATGATCAGTTATCGTCGTACCTTCCTTCATGCGCAATTTGTACAACTGTCTCTTCAAAAGAATCCTATTTGTTATGGATTTTTTCATGTACAACTTTTCTAACTTTGTCCACAAACTAGCAACTTTTTTCTCTGACACGATGTTAAATAACACATCATCCGCCAAACACAACCGTATGCCGCTTAGTGTTTTGTTATCGATGTCACTCCATTTGTCATCTGTCATGGTGTAAGTTTGTTTGTATTTTCCCAAAAGTGCCTTTGCCACACCTTGGTGTACAAGTAGATCGTGCATCTTGACTTTATAGATCTCGAAGTTGTTTCTCCCATTAAACTTCTCGATATCAAATCAAGCACTTTGGTTTTTTGCCATATTGAATAGCTTGTGTTAAAAAAAAAAACTCCATTTTTAAATCTTAATAAATGAAGATTTTTACTCTAATCAAAATTATTAATTTTGATTAAAAATACCCCTTTTTTTATAAAAAATGCCCTTCGCCTACAAAAAATTCCCTTGTTAAAAAAACAATTCCCTAGGCCCTAGGCCCAATATAATGGCATACTAACTCGATATTCAATAAATCGATATCGATTTAAATTAATACACATTTGAATACAAATGGCATTAATACACAAATCTTCGTTTAAGATTTGAATACAAATCGATTTCAAAAAAAATCATTTCACTATTTAATGGCATTTGATATAAATCGATTTTAAATGGCATTCATTCACTTTCCATCAACATCGACCTATGTTCATATGTACATACCAGCTCATGGTTCATAGTTCAATGCTCCCAAATGGCTCTCGGACTTTGGCATTTACAGCTTACGGCTGTGGGATTCACAGCTCATGGCTAACTAAAGAGAGAAACTGACTAACAGTCCAACAGTTGCAGAGTCAGAGTATACGCACAGCTTGCGGCATTTGGGCAATCATTGAAACGACCCTCACCTCACGTTGACATGGCCCTCACCTCACGTGTTGTGGCTCCTCAACACTTAACACCACCAACTAAGGGATACGATTCGTCCACCAGAAAAGACAATCCCATACAAACTCCTTTACTGATACCACGATGAATTCAAAAAGTGCCGCTGACAAGAAATATAAACGCTTCCAAGCAGATTCTTCAAATTTCACATGTTCGTCCTTCCGATACTTTTTTTCATCGTGATGTAGGCATTCAAAGAAGCTCGACACATGTCATCTACCCAATCTCTTAGATAATAATCTGTCAAGCCACATACCGTCAACTTTGGATGTAGCCACAGTCCACGCAATATGCGTTGGATGCAGCCACGGTCCACACAGAATGCAGCTCACACTTGGCCTTTAATTAATATGAGATCGGTTCTGTCTACAGCCAGGTTTCTATCTTTGATACTAATTGTAGAAGTTATGAAGCGAAAAAGCAATAAACACACACAACAATCAAATAATGAAGACAAGAATTTAACGTGGTTCACCCAACCAATTTGGGCTACGTCCACCAAACAGAGGTATTGGAAATCTCATTCATCAACAGGATATTTACAATAGAAAATTTTCTCATCTGTACTTCCTCTCCCTCACACCTCTCATTCCTCATGATAATTTGCTTCAACAGGCTTACATTTTATAGATGGGAGAAGAAAATGAATAATAAATTCAATCACACAAGAATAGGATGAAATATCTCCACATGCTAATTTGATGCCATCATTTTTGCAACAAAACCTATTTTTGGCATATCCAAGAGATTTTCTCCAAAAAGTCTCAACAGAAATAAAAAAGGAAGGGAGCTTAAGTGGAGCGGAAGAGGCGGTTTTATGAAGGAGAAAGGGGCTAAGGTGCTTACATCCGAAGAGGGCTTAAGGCCTTATATGTTCACAATGGGTGGAAAACAAGCCTTTAAAGTGGTGTTTTAAGCTTTTTAGAGGTTCCGAAAGGTTTAGAAAGATAAATTTAAACCAAATAAAGGGGTTTTTATAAGGTTTAGAGGTTTTTTAAGGGGAATGATGAATTTTAATGAAGGGAAACAAGGGTTTTTCATAGGAATAAAAATGACTGTTAGGAGAGGAGTAAAAAAAGGTAAAAATGGGTGAAATGGGAAAAATTTATGAAGGTGAAATGATGAAAATAGCCTAAAACCAGTTTCTCTTTGAAACAACAGGATAAATTTTTAGGAGACATAGATGAATATTTTAGTGAACTAATGGACTTAGGATCATGAAGGCAGTGAGATTTCCAAAACTCACAAATATTTCATAAAAATGTTGTTTTTGGAAATCTAAGGAACTCTTTGGCCATCATTTGATATAACAAATTTTATAGATGGCTAACACAAAGCATGAGCTCAAAACAAGGCATTCATTCCCTTTTTCATCAAGCAATCATAGAAAGAAGATCTTTTCATTTGAACAATGAGAAATGTAATCTATGCTCACAAGTGAAAAATTAAAGGAGAGAACGTGTAAATCATATAGAAAAGGACCAGAAGGGAAAGACACACTAGTGGAGGAATTAGGGAAAAACCTCAAATTTTCACACACCCTGAAATTGGCATGACTTTTGTGGGTGAAACTAGCACCAACTGGAGCGCCTTGATCACTAACAACTAGCACCAATGGCCAATTGCTGCAGGTTGCTAACTGAAAACTAGCGCCAATCGGTGTGACTGTCAGAAAAATAAAAGCGCCAATGCCTGAACAGGAGAAAACAAAGAATTTCTCCCAACCAAGACTAGAATCACCACTTCAAGAAAAAACTAAAAGATCATAATTGATGAAAAACATAGAAACAAACAGGGAAATGGTCATTCGACTAAATCCGTCAAATGACTAAGACCTCAAAGAGTGACAAAATCAAAGGAAACTCCCCAGTGGAGTCACCAACTTGTTATGTAGGTAATACCTCTCTGCGGACAGAGACGATCCCTCTAGCCCTAGAGTGGGTCTAGTAACAAGGAATCATGCTAAGGTGTAGGTTCCTAGATCTTTGAATGAAAGAGGATGCGATCAGATGGCCTACTTGTGGTCCAATGTTGTTGTCGGCAATCGTAGTGACGAGGATAACTTCTTGCTCCCAATTCGGCAAGTCACAATCCCTTCGCTTATCGCACTTGAACACTTGCACAAATATCTGAAAACAATAACAACATACCACATACTAATTTCATTCAAAATATACTAGTCAGTCAGAGAAGACTAAGCATATTGCATTCGATAAAGACAAAATACAAGATGGGAACTAGACAATAGTCACTTATATTATTAAGTAGAAGGAAGAGATGTAGCCATGCTCTGATGTTGCGGTCTCCTCCAATGGGGTTCAGGTGAAGCACGTCTCAAAGCTCGTTGGGAAATTCGGATGGGATAGAAGCCCTCTCAATGGATTTCTTCCTTGTACTACCTTCTCAATAACTCAGTTATTCAGCTATAGCTCAGTTCTCCTAGTTCAGTGCTTCAGCTGTATAATTCTCTTTTTTTCAGCTATTTTTCATAAAGAGAGAAGGCTTGTTTATATAGAGGCAAAGGAGGAGGTTGGGATCCCTACAAAGGTGGAAGGGAAGCCTATCCTTTAGGAGTGCTCCAAGGGAGGTGGAAACTACTAACTAATGGAGGGAGCCCATGGTTGTTTCAGTTCAACCACTCCCAATGACTCATCCCCAAGGTGGTTGGAATGGAACCTCCACTTCTATATTTAAAAAAAATTTCATAAATAGCTTGGCGCGGGTGTTTAACTGACACAGAGTGCCAAGTGGCACGGGCTCAATGTTAAATTTCCTGGTCGGTGCAAGGAGGTAAAGGGCTGCTCGTGCCAAGGAAAAAATAGGGATTTGTACAGCTCTTCTTAGGGAAATTTCAATAAGGAGAATGTTGCCTTCATCAAAAGGGATGCAGGGAGATTATTTGCAAAGCATCACACTGCATATTGGTCACAGAAATGACCCTCCAATGTGCAAGTTGGGGATTGCAGGGACAATGACAAAATGCTATGTAACAGCACTACTCCAGCAAGATGGTGGGAAAAACATAAGGATAATATGGGATATTAGGAGGAATATGTGCAAATAATGTGGCTACGATTTGAATGGGTAGTAATTAAAGAAGAGGATTTATATTCTGGAAAAGAGGATCCGCGCAGACACCTGACCAAGTTGAATCAGGTATGGGGTGTAGAACCAAGACATGAATGGGTTCATATGTTTATTCATACATTGGGAAAGCTTCCAATTGAATGGTACTTGGAAATAGAGTTGCACAGAGGCACTAGCGACTAGTTTGTGCTTGTGGATAAATTTATTCTTAACTTTAGCATTGAAACTATGGTTGGTATCATTTGTGAAGCTTTGATCCCTGTTATAGGTCAATTTGGGCACCATTCCCAATGAATTAGTTAACTGGGAAAAATCTCCAGGATCTATGATCAAAGGGTCTATCATTCCCTATCATCTCAGTTGCTATATGCTGTTAGACATGAAATATTCATGAATCAAATAAGATTTTCATCAAATAAAGGTTTTTCCATGGTTTGAAGCTTATTATTAAACATGTGGGAGCTCACCAACGTAGGCTCTAAGGGGCCTAAGTGTGTTGCATATGCAGGTAGCTCCATTCTGGGCTGCTCTGCAAAGAACTTCTCGACATTCAAAGGTGAGTTGGTCAGATTGGGAGCGAAATTCTCATTGTTCTAGAATCTCCACTTGGTCGGTGTCTTCTAGAAGGGTTCACATGTGTCATTCTTCGGATCCAAGTGTCCATTGACATATACATGACTGGAAAACATATCTTGCCTATTTTTGGAATGTAATTTATTTCAAAACAACCTACAGTTCATCTATAAATTGAACACAAATCTAAGTGTTCAAAGAGGAAGAATTTGAGTAGAGAAATGTTGGAGAATTTTCAATAGAGAGTTTGATTTGTGGAGCTGCTGGTGGAGAGACTTATGATGTGATGAGACTAAGGAACTCTGCTGGAAGGTTACGATGAATCAGTCACTAGGTTGTAACCTCTCCTTCTATCATCAATAAAGAGTACTTCTTGTTTTTCCCTACATGCATCCTTGTTTACTTTGATTTTCCATGTTGCAAAATCTTTGTTGATGAATTTAGTTTATGCTTAAATTATTTTGCTAATTAACTTGAATAGATATCTAGATTATTGTATATTCTGCTGTTTCAGTGCTCTTTCTTGCAGGAAGCATTCATCTATTTGAAACCGCTTGAAGTTGGGGTTGTAGTGGAAGCGACAGAAAGGAGCCATTTGGAAGCGACTGAAATAAGTAAGCATCCAATCCTGTCCGTATATCTGTTCTGAGTTAGGAAAAAGGGTAGTGCAGTCTTTCACCTGTTTTTCTAGACTAGACACCGGTCTAGGGAAGCGTAGTTTATCTGTAGATTACAATTCTGGCCCAACAATCCCAGAAACCATTAATTCATTGAGAAGGGAGATTGTGCATTGACGACACTTGGCACTAGTAGAAGTTGGGGAACCACGCGTGCTCATGGGACCCTCTATCCCCTCAAACTTCAGACAAATGCGCTCCATGCTAGGCCTTATGGGATACTACAGAGAGCACATTCCCCAATACAAATTGATAATTGTGCCCATGACCAAATTACTAAGAAGAGGTGTGGCATTCCATTGGGATGATGAATGTCAGATAAGTTTGCAGTTACTAAGAGATATGAGAGATACTAATCAATATGCTTTGAATTACCTGGTCAACAAGCCTGTGTTGGCAGGTATGGTCTGTCAATGGTTGTGCTTAGCTCTAGATTATATGCACAGCATGGTGCGTCACGCGCGTGGTATCTACACCAGGGGATTTAATGATGTGCAAAGGTGTCCAAAACTAGCCATTGGAATAGTAAAACAGGATAAGCCAAATTATTACCATTTTTAGGAGTGTCCAAGATGCATTTAATGAAGGTAATTTTCTAGATTTGGGACTGTTTTTTCAGTAATGGAACCTTCATAATGCACAAGGAGCCATTAAGAATGCGCCACAAGTACAGTTATTCCATAAGGGATTGCAATAGTTCCATTTGCATTCTGAGATATTTTTATGCTTTGAGCTATGTGTTTTCTATTGCCTTTGTTGTGTCTATGTCAGGATTGGATCCCATGTTTGAGGAATTAGTGAGCCAAGCTAGTTTAGGGTACATGCTTCAGAGCAGAATGACAGCCACTAGGCCTTGAGATGACCCTGCTACGCAGGAGGTGCCTATGGTAGAGACCCCTACGTCATCTAAAACAAAGAAGGGCCAAGCATCTGGGATACGCAAGTCCCCGACAGAAAAAACCCCTAGACCATGCCATTCTACAAGAGAAAATATGAACAAACCTATGCCTGAACTCCCAGAGACTATTGAGAAAGGGGATGATGAAGTGGTAGAGGCATCCCCCTTCTCATGGCTGCCCAGTTATATTGCGCCACGCAAACCAACCATTAAGGTGCTGAAGGACTTGGATAAGGTGCGGAGAGGTATCTAACTGCCCTTGGTCCTAGAGAACATCCCTATGGAGGGGGATATGTTTGCTAAAATCCCACAGCTACAATTTTATGATTGGGACATCACAGACATTGAAAATTTTCCTGAGCTCTCTCTTGAGCTCTGCCTTGATCCAGTTCCCTTTGCAAGAGGTCTGGTGATTCTCAAACCAAAAAGGTAAATGCTCGGTATGCATAAGGCAGACCTACTGAAACTCTTGCATATCCCTCATTTTGGCACAACCCCATTAATGATATTTGCGTCAGGAAGCCATTGGTGTTACTTCATGATGATGCGCTTTGGTTGGGAGAGTGCATCCCAATTGATGCAGAGATGATTCATCGAATCACAAGTCTGTTGAACAAAGGGGCCGACCTTATTGCAGATTTTGGAGGCAAAGTGCAAGAGAAGGCGCTAGAAGACCAGATAAATAAGAAATATGATGTTATGCGCAAATACCGGGAATTCATGGTGGAGGAAATTAACGCCCCTGTAGTCTGTTTTGGCATGCTCATCTTGGATTGCAAGATGATGTGCAAGTGTAGGCCAAAGGAAGTGCCTGTGCATGTAATTGCACTAGCCGAAAGGTGTGAAAATGGTGTTATATACAATTGGTGTGTGTATCTCTGCAAGGAGTTTCTTGAAAACGTGCACGAAGTCCAAGAGGAGGGAAATCACTTTCAATATGCCTGGATATTGATATTAATAGCACTGAATGGGTGGAAAACCTCCGAAGATACCCAGTTCCCTGACCTTGAAGAGCCGATGTGCGAAGCTACGCACTACGAAACCCTCTGGAACTCCTCTGACCCAGTATGCGAGAAGGAGAAAATTACATTCTGGGTTCTGTATGATGCAAGATTATACCAAGAATTCAAAGCCACGACTACCCCTGACTCTATATGAACAATACAAGATGGTAGCTGACTTTAAGGCTACATTCCATAATATTCACATCTACGCAAAGGGCGTTGTGGAGGGATTATGTTATGAGTTTCCCTACTTAGTCACTGAAGATGAATTGATCAGAGTAACAGCACAATCGCCGTCAGCCTGGTTGACTTCATCAACTCAGTTTTGCACCCCAATAGGTACATCCACTGCGAAGGCTATTGAAAAGACTTTAGAAATAGTTCCACCAACAGTCACAGAAAAAACTGGTGAGAAAGAAACCACCTCGACGACAACAGGAGAAACCACTGCTACCACCATAGTGCCAGAAAAAAATGGCTCTGCACCTAAGGGAACTAAAGCAGTAGCAACATCAAAAGGAACAAAGCACGGTGCACAAGCCACGGGTGGGTCGCGCAAAAAGCAGAAGGGTTCTAAGAAAATAAGACAGGAGGTCCTGACACTTATAGAGGACAATCTAAATGAGATTGAAAATACAATCGCCTCGACGTAGGAAGATTGATGGATGGACATGGTGGTTTAATATAAATCAGCCTTAGAGGTTGTGCAGATTGGACTATTAGAATTAAAAATGCAAGTGAGCCAGCTCTAGGCAAGTGTGATTCAAGCGAGTTAGACCAATGCACTTGTTACCAGCTCACAAGCTTTGGATGTAGCCTTGCCATCATCCGGGGAGGGGCGATTTGTTCATATCCCCTTGCCAGCAATCCAAATGGACGCGAGCTAGCGCACTCAGTTTACTGGTATAGGTGATGTTCATGTTAACCTTACCATGTTGCCTACAGAAAAAATCCATATACTACACTCAGTTATTGTTGATGAGCTCCAGTACCGAGAAGCCACCACACAGACATAGACCAAGGATGCACAGAAGCAGTCTACACAAGAACATGAGTAGCAGGGACAGGCTATAGTAGCATATAGAGAAGCAGAAGCCCAACCCACTATGCTAGAAGTCAAGATTAACAAAGTGTGCTGAGATATTCCAATGGTCGTGGCCACAATTGTGCCCATAGATAAGTTAGATGGATTTTCTACTACGATCAAGGTTGTGCGCTCGAAAGCTCACACCATTCAAGTCGAATATAAGTAGCAAATCAGGAACTCCATATCAATTTGCAGCTGAAGACACCACCTAAGGTTCGTTCCCAGAGAGCAGCAAAGGTTAAGCAGTCCCAGGATAGTATTGTTGTTGCAGTCACTTAGTGTGACCAATATCTGAATGAGGCCATGGACATTTGGGCCTCTGTCTAGAATGATCCAAGCATGCATCAGCTGCGTGACACACTCAACAACAATGAGCATAATTTTGAAGAAACCTACACAGTAGCACACACATTGGTGATCATGTAGAGACTTGATCGTCTGCAGGAAGGTCACAGACTCTAGGTAGAAATTTCACACTGCGCTGCAAGGAGCAGGTGCTCAAAAAAATTATGCAACCGTGGGCAAAGGAATCGCTACAACTTTGTCAGACGATGGAAAACACCCTTAATATTATTAAGTAGACCTAGCGTAGTGTGGAGATGGACGCTGAAAGGCCTACGACAGATAAAATGGTTCAGCAAGCGCAGGTTGTAGCAACGCAGAGCCTATTGGAAATGTTGGCATTGATGGCAAAGGTAAAGACAAGAGCAGCACTTAAACTATCCATAAGGAAAAGGAGACAGAGAGGTAGCAGAGGCAGCAGAAGAAACAGAGGAATTGAAGCAGAAGAAACAGAGGAATTAGAGACAGAGTAGTGGAGTTGAAAGGGCATGAAGGAGTGTAATACAGAGGTTTATTTATGAATTAGGGATTTAATAAAGTTTGTAGATGAATTATTGAGAAATTATTCATTAATTGAGTTTGTATGGCATAGATTTTGATTGAAGACTAAAACCCTGTGCTAGAGACTTAATATGCTTGGGGATGAGTTGGAGCGTTGCTTAAATGGCAAAGGAGATGACAAAGGAGGAGCACATGAAATATGAAGCTGAGGCAGTTTTAGAAGGGTTAATTGATTGGAGATCTAGAAAGGCAACAGAGACATCAGAGGAAACAGAGGCATAGGAGATGGCAAAAGGGAGAGCTGCTAGGGAGAGACAAGGTAATAAATTGAAGGACCAATTGAATATCTGGCCAAGACCAGAAATTTGAATCCAATAAGTCAAGGTATGAGAATCAGTGTGATGAATCCATGCTGAGGGCTACTATTAAGATATGATTGTTGCGTGATGCCGATGTGAATCTTTGGGTGAGTGCTTATACTCCTGAATGCTTGCAGATGTATCCATTCTGTGGCTATATCCAAGGTATGACTATCTTGTGTGAAGAGGCCTATCGCATCAAGAATCCTCTTTGAAGTTGGTGTGAACCACCATAGACACTTGTGAAGCTCTGTTGGAAGAGCGAGTCACGAACGTGTTCTGGGTATACAGGGCATATTAGCTTTGTCTGTCAAAGTAATAGTCTGTTTCACGTATGAAGGGTGTTCCTGTTGAATGCAAGAAACCCTAGTTGAATAGTCTATAAGGATTCCATCGAAACTATATAACAACATTGCGGTTAGATGAACTGATGTTGTAACGCAGAGAAATGGGTTGGAGTTAGTAACCAGCTCACGAAAGGACATGGAACCTTGAGCGAAGGAGAGGAACCACGAGCGGAATGAACAGTGAGGGGGGTTTCTGGTTTTCATTGCACTACCTTCGACGGGCAAGAGGTTTTCAAGAAATCAGAGCGATTCAATAGAGAGGCTGACACGTGGCATACGGAGGGACCCCAAAACCTCTTTCACTGCGCGCTATCGCACATTATCATTCATGCAAGTAACTCAAGCGATATCCGTCGGATTGTGTGGAGCGAGGCGACGTGCTCTCCGCCGTCGGATGAAAAGGGTGACATAACGCCAAGGTATGTTATCTGAAGGTGGGCCTGAACATTCGTTTAAATGTCATTGAATTCGAAGTTCAAGAAAGGGTCATATATGTTGCATGGTTCACTTTATAATACGGAGCGTTGTGATATGATTGGTATATATATATTATATATGATAAGGCGCATATGAATGGTTGATGTAATGTGTGGGCTCAGATATGAAATACGCTGATATGGTGAGGTTATTAAATTATTTGCATATGCGTGAGGCCTAATCAATAGCGAGTAGATGTAGAGACTTCTATGTAATGGCTTGGCCAGAATATTTGAATATTAATATGAAATATTATACGTTGGGTTTTTTTATTATGGTTTAACCACAGTTTTGAAGATGCCGAGAGTTGATTAAACCAAAGGTTCCGTAGTAAAAACTATTCAAAAGGAATTTTCACTTTGAAGACTTTGGAATATGTGGGTCTCGATATATATGGCCCCATATGAAATATTGTAAAGATTGAAATATGAATGAATTTATACGTATGGTTTTATAACCATGGAAAAATGAAGTTTCTGCATTAATTCAAGTTTGCCCAGATTTAAAATCAGTTGTTATATTAAAAGACAGTTATATGTGTAGCAGTTACACAACTGCAACGAAAGAGAGAGAGACAGTTGCAGAAAAATGTGCAGTGATCCAAAAAGTCTGAAGGGGGTTGATTTGAAAGTATATTATATGGACAGAGAGGGTGTAAGCAGGGAGCCCGAGCACAGAGATTAATAATGAACAGACATTGCCTAGATTTATATTTATTTGAGGATAAACTTGAAAAAGAAGTTATATATGCAGCAGGTGCACAAAAGTACAGTGAACAGGTGAATAAACATAGGGATGAAAATGTGGGCCTAACAGAGGTAAAAAAAGAATGTAGGAACTGGAAAAGTCATAGGGAATTTTGCAGGCATGATGAACAAAAGTATGCCGATCAGTTACTTAACAGAAGCAGAAAAGACAAATCCAGTAAAGCCAAAATCCAGAAAAGGAGCCAAGTGAAATTGAAATGTGTAACTGAAAATGCGAATGTAAATGTTGTAATTAATTTTTTATTGTTTGTGATGCATTGGCAAGTCTCCGGTAGGAAAAAAAAACTCCCACTGTAGTATTGAAATTAATGCATATTGTTATATTTTTCTGAATGAGCGGGTAAAATAAATGAGAAGGCAGAAGGCAAAAATTTAGGACTATTCACCTCAAATTCCTTGAGGAATGTAAAGAGTCATGTGATGAACTCTATATATAATATCACATTGATATGCACAAGAAGGTTAGAGAGTAAGTGAAGAGAATTCAGAAATGAAGCAGTGAGGCAGAGAAGAAAGAGGAGCTGAGCAGAGAAGAAGGAGGAGCTGAGCAGAGAAGAAGGAGAAGCTGATAGAGAATCTGAGAAGATCCAGAGATGATACAGGGTAGATATGAGAATAGATGAACATTAGAGCAGATGGAACAGAACAGAGCTGATATCCAAGGTAAATTAGCAAGTGTTTCTCTTTTGAAAGAGTAAGGAAGTTGGAGCTTACCTATCAAGTTGTAGCTTGATAGATGTCAGTTGTAGCTGACTGAGGTAGAAGCCTCCTGTAGGTTGGTGCCTGTAGAAAATAGATGGGAGTTGGTGCTTCCACGTCAAGTTGTAGCTTGATAAAATGTCAGTTGTAGCTAACTGAGGTTGAGCCTCCTGTAGGTTGGTGCCTGCAGAAAATAGATGGGAGTTGGTGATTCCACATCAAGTTGTAGCTTGATAAAATGTCAGTTGTAGCTAACTGAGGTTGGAGCCTCTTGTAGGTTGGTGCCTGCAGAAAATTGATGGGATTTGGAGCTTCCTTGCAAGTTGTAGCTTGTAGAATTGAGGTTGGAGCCTCTTGTAGGTTGGTGCCTACAGAAAATCAGTGGTGAGAGGGAGTTGGAGCTTGCCTTTGCATCACAACAATAATAAGATGTGGTTTTATCCCTTTATGGGTTTCCACTTATATCCGGTGTCTCTGTGCATGATGTTTATGTGTTGATCTGGTTTATATCATCTGCTTAATACTTGCTGCTCTGATATTAAGTCTACAGTTACATTATATTAATGCTTGCTGCATACATTCTAAGAATATTCACATGTTAAGTTGAACATGAAATGAAGGTGTAAACAAGTGTTAATGAAATTTTTTTAAAAGTAAATGAATGTTTTAAACTGATTCACCCCCCCCCCCCTTCTCAGTTTAACTAAGGGTTCAACAATTGGTATCAGAGCTGGTTCCTTTGGTGTAAGATTAATAGCTTGAAGGAGATTTGGTTTAGTCATGGACTATCAAAATGTACCTGTGCTAAATACAGCAAACTTTCCTGAATGGAGAGATAAGGTTAAAAAAAGTTTAATGGATGATGAACCTGAGGTATGGAAGCTTGTGTGTGATGTTTACTACACAGACTCTCCATCTTTTCAAGAACAACAACGGAATTCCAAGGCAAAGTGTGTGATATATGAAAATCTTCATAATAAGGATTTTGAGTTGATAATGGATTTAACTTCAGAAAAAGAAATCTGGGACAGACTGCATTTCATGCATGGAGTAGACACAGAGGATTTCATTGTCAAGAAAGAGAAGAGAATTAAGAAGAATAAAAATTTAGGTCAAAAGGAAAATATTCAATCAAATGAGGTACCTGCTAGTGTGAATGGTAGTGAGAACCATGAAGAAATTGCAGGTGAAGAAAAAGCCAAACTTGACACAGCCTTGACTGAAATAGGAAGATTGAAGCATGAAAACAAAGACCTAAATACATTGGTGCAAATTTGTGGTGAGAAAGAGTATGAAGATAAGAAAGAGATTGTTAGCCTAAAGACTCAACTTGAAGAAGCACAGAAAGTAGAAGATATTCTGCTGCAACAAATGAGAGAGAAAAAATTGGAATGTGAAAAATTGGAAGAAGTAGTGAACCTGAGAAAGAAATTAGAAAAGGCCCAAAGAGACTTATTAATGAATACTCCTCAAGTGAAAGGCTCTGGACAGTTGGACCAGATTCTAAATGCACAAAGGTCACCTCTCATAGAGACTAGGATAGGATATGAAGGAGAAACCAGTAAGTCCAAGGTAGAAGATAACAAGAAAATTATCTTTGTAAAAGCTGTAAAGGACAGTGAAGAAGCTCAGCAGATTACTACAAAAATAGAAGCCAGCAAGAACAGGATTTGTGAAGAAACAAATAGAATCAAGCAGCAACATGGTAGGATATAGAATGAGAAGATGAAACAATCAGCTGCTAAAGGCTCATATGCTCCTGAATATGAATTGAATAAATTTGGAAGATGTCAAAGGAGGTTCTTTCCTCCTATGAAAAATATCACATGTTTTACCTGCCACAAACAAGGACATACTGTAACATGTTGTAAGACAAAGAAAACCCAGTCCAACCTGCAAAAGATGCAGCAAACAAGAAGAACACCTCAAGAAAGCAAAGGGAAAATACAATCTTCCACCAGGTACACAAATCATTTCCATGGCTATTGTTATGCATGCAATAATTTTGGTCATAAAATTGTTGATTGTAAAATGTATTCAAGAAGAGGAACAAAATATTATACATCAGCTCAAATTCACCTTGGTCAAATAAGATGTTATGTATGCCTCAAGCGTGGTCACAAAGAAAAATACTGTAAACTACCATATCTATTAAAGAACTCCAGACAGATGATGAAATACAATCCAATCAAACAAAACTATGAATCTAAGATAAGTGCAGACATTATGATGAAACTCAATAAAGTATGGAAGGAAAAGAGAAAGGGGGAGCCTATTATCTCAATAACATAATGAATCCTCCATAGTCTCAGGGGGAGCTGCTCTAGGAAGCAAAGAAAAAATCCATCCAGTAATATATATGAAGCAACATCCCAGGGGGAGAGCAGTTCATAAATAGACCCCATGAAAGTAGTCTGAGAAGAGCTCGATGTAATAAGAACAACTATGAGATCAAGAATATTATTTGAAATATTCAATAGCTGACAGATTGATAGAAGGAGAAAAAGCAGCAAGCAACCATGATGATAGAGGAAACATCAGTAATGAACATGTAAGCTAAGAAGATATCAACACATTAAAGGATGATCACAGAATGCATCATACTGCTAGAATTAACAATGAATCACATTAAGAAGAATGAGTAAGAAAAGAGTCTACTATCTTGATGTCAGTACATCATTGATCTATGAAAAGTCCCCTTGGAGGAATGAAGTCAAATAAGTGACAAATCTCTGAGTAATCAGCCCATGAAGATTCATAGAAAATAAATTGAAGATGTCCTTCTGAAGATCATCATGTCAGAATAGTTGAAGTGGTATATAAAGCAATATAAAGCAGCAATGATTCTGGATCTGTCATAGCAAAGGAAAATGTAGTGACATTCCTTTGAACAGAATGACAGAATAAGAAAATAGTCAATGATGAAAAGATCAGATTGAGGATATTAATGACTGTTGAGGTGAACAGTGGAAAGCTCAATAGAAAAATTTGTGAAGGAAGTCTTAAATTATGGGTAACTATGCAGGCTAAAGTGAAATCTCTGCATATTTTATCAAGGTAATATCATTTGGTACTTGGTAAAAGCAACATGCCTATCAACAGAATATCAAGTGTTATCATGGAGGAGCAGCAGTATGGCATAGGTCCTCAATATCAAAGGACTATGGCAAGAATACATCAAGGTAAAATTCCCAAGGTTATCTGCATTCAGCATGAAAGGTCAGTAGCAGAGCAAAAACAACATTATCTTGCTTACACTTGAAGTAGTATACTGAGCACTGAAGCAATATATTATTCTATATATAATTGCATGCCTTCCTGAAGTTGGTACATGTATATCTTCAAGGCCTCTTTCTTAAGATCAGGTACAAAACTGTGTGAAGTCTGTTTGCTAAGTTTTCAATTAAACATCTTGAATATGCTTTTGTGGAAGTTCATTATGATAGAACAATCAAAGTATCTGAAACATAAAGGACTAGTAGTGATTATCATTTGAAGCTCAAAAGTATTTTATTAAATCATCTAAATCCTTCTTCAGCACAAGGGATTTGCTGGTAATTCACCTTTAAAGAGAAATTTATCATTGACATACATACCTCCTCATGTCATAAATAAAAATGCACGATTGATAAGTGAGACTGACCAATAAATTGAAGGATTTGTTTTGAAATTACAATGTGCAAGAAGTGAAAGTCATTTGGTCTCTTATATTGAAAGATATTGCCTATTCTCACAATAAGTTGTAAGCTCTGGTGTGATTCATTTGTTCACATCAACAACAAGAACCTCTCAATCTTTAAAAGTAATATCCTTGTCAGCATCCTAGTTCATATCATCACCAATAGGAAGGAAAGGTGTACCACAGCAATAAAAGATATATTGGCATCATTATCATAATTGAACAGGTTTGGTACTGAAGATGAGCATTGCAGGAGAAGACATATTCCATCTACAATCTTCCTCAACAGAAATATATTAGCTCACTACATCAGACAGAGACAGAAGTATATTTGAAGTCGTCTCAGCATTTTAGTTTTTGATCCAATCATATATCTCTGATTAGATAAAGCTGGTACAATGTTTTCTATGAAGTGTCATTATATTCACTTTTAGCTCTATACAAGTGAAAGAATTCTATGCATTTGAATTGTATCAATTTACAGTGTATATTCAAGTTCAATAATCCTCAAAGTGTTCTCTCAACAAGTCTTGTACATCAGTCTGGAGCAGCATGGTACAAAGTCAGCAGTAGAGGGCCTAAACATAACTCAGAGAGAGGAAATGCAGAAAGCAAACTAGGAAATGAGAAACCCTCTGCCATTGATGTCAAAGGGGGAGGAAAAGAAAAAGGGGCTTCTAAAAGGAAAGTATTAATGTGTTGCCATCAATGCCAAAGGGGGAGATTGTTGGAAATGTTGGCATTGATGGCAAAGGTAAAGACAGGAGCAGGACCTAAACTATCCATAAGGCAAAAGAGATAGAGAGGTAGCAGAGGTAGCAGAAGAAACAGAGGAATTGAAGCAGAAGCAACAGAGGAATTAGAGACAGAGCAGTGGAGTTGAAAGGGTCTGAAGGAGTGTAATACAAAGGTTTATTTATGAATTAGGGGTTTAATACAGTTTGCAGATGAATTATTGAGAAATTATTCATTAATTAAGTTTGTATGGCATATACTTTGATTGAAGACTAAAACCCTGTGGTAAATACTTAATATGCTTGGGGATGAGTTGGAGCATTTCTTAAATGGCAAAGGAGATGACAAAGGAGGAGCACATGAAATATGAAGCTAAGGCAGTTTTAGAAGGGTTATTTGATTAGAGATCTGGAAAGGTAGCAGAGACATCAGAGGAAATAGAGGCAAAGGAGATGGAAAAAGGGAGAGCTGCTAGGGAGAGACAAGGTAATAAATTGAAGGACCAATTGAATATCTGGCCAAGACCAGGAGTTCGAATCCAATAAGTCAAGGTATGAGAATCAGTGTGATGACTCCGTGCTAAGGGCTACTGTTAAGATATGATTGTTGGGTGATGTCGATGTGAATATTTGGGTGAGTGCTTATACTCCTGAATTCTCGCAAATGTATCCATTCTGTGGCTATATCGAAGGTATGACTATCTTGTGCGAAGAGGCCTATCACATCAACAATCCTCTCTGATGTTGGTGTGAACCACCGTGGAAACTTTTGAAGCTCTATTGGAAGAGAGACTCAAGGACATGTTCTGGGTATACAGGGAATATTAGCTCTCTCTGTCAAAGTAATAGTGTGTTTCGCGTATGAAGGTTGTTTCTGTTGAATGCAAGAAACCCGAGTTGAATAGTCTATAAGGATTCCATCGGAACTATATAACAGCATCGCGGTTAGATGAACTGACATTATAACGCAGAGAAATAGGTTGGAGTTAGTAACCGGATCATGGAAGGACGTGGAACCTTGAGCGAAGAAGAGGAACCACGAGAAGAATGAACAGTGAAGGGGGTTTCTGGTTTTCATCACACCACCTTCGACGGGCAAGCGGTTTTCAAGAAATTTGAGTGATTCCATAAAGTGGCTGACACATGGCATACGGAGGGACCCCAAAACCGCTTTCACTATGCGCCATCGCGCATTATTGTTCATGCAAGTAACTCAAGCGATATCCATCGGATCGTGTGGAGCAAGGCGACGTGCTCTCCGCCGTCGGATGAAAAGGGTGACATAACGCCAAGGTACGTTATCTGAAGGTGGGCTCGAACATTCGTTTAAATTCCGTTGAATTCAAAGTTCAAGAAATGGTCATATATATTGCATGGTTCACTTTATAATATGGAGCGTTGTGATATGATTGGTATATATATATTATATATGATAAGGCACATATGAATGGTTGATGTAATGTGTGGGCTTAGATATGAAATACGCTGATATGGTGAGGTTATTAAAGTATTTTCATATGTGTGAGGCCTAATCAATAGCGAGTAGATGCAGAGACTTCTATGTAATGGCTTGGCCAGAATATTTGAATATTAATCTAAAATATTATACGTTGGGTTTTTTATTATGGTTTAACCATAGTTTTGAAGATGCCGAGAGTTGATTAAACCAAAGGTTTTGTACTAAAAACTATTCAAAAGGCGTTTTCACTTTGAAGACTTTGGAATATGTGGGTCTCGATATATATGGCCTCGTATGAAATATTGTAAAGATTGAAATATGAATGAATTACGTATGGTTTTATAACCATGGAAAAATGAAGTTTCCGCATTAATTCAAGTTTGCCCAGATTTAAAATTAGTTGTTATATTAAAAGACATTTATATGTGCAGCAGTTACACAACTACAACAAAAGAGAGAGAGACAGTTGCAGAAAAATGTACAGTGATCCAAAAAGTCTGAAGGGGGTTGATTTGAAAGTATATTATATGGATAGAGAGGGTGTAAGCAGGGTGCCCGAGCATAGAGATTAATAATGAATAGACATTTCCTAGATTTATATTTATTTGAGGATAAACTTGAAAAAGAAGTTATATATGCAGCAGGTGTACAAAAGTACAGTGAACAGGTGAATAAACACAAGGATGAAAATGTGGGCCTAACAGAGGTAAACAAAGAATGTAGGAACTAGAAAAGTCACAGGGAATTTTGCAGGCATGATGAACAAAAGTATGCAGATCAGTTACTTAACAGCAGCAAAAAAGACAAATCCAGTATGGCCAAAATCCAGAAAAGGAGCTAAGTGAAATTGAAATGTGTAAGTGAAAATGCGAATGTAAATGTTGTAATTAATTTTTTATTGTTTGTGATGCATTGGCAAGTCTCTAGTAGGAAAAAAAAACTCCCACTGTAGTATTTAAATTAATGCATATTGTTATATTTTTCTGAATGAGCGGGTAAAAGAAATGAGAAGGCAGAAGGCAAAAATTCAGGACTATTCACTTCAAATTCCCTGAGGAATGTAAAGATTCATGTGATGAACTCTATATATAATATCACATTGATATGTACAAGAAGGTTAGAGAGTAAGTGAAGAGAATGCAGAAATGAAGCAGTGAGGCAGAGAAGAAGGAGTAGCTGAGCAGAGAAGAAGGAGGAGCTGAGCAGAGAAGAAGGAGAAGCTGATAGAGAATTTGAGAAGATGCAGAGATGATACAGGGCAGATATGAGAATAGATGAACAGCAGAGCAGATGAAACAGAACAGAGCTGATATCCAAGGTAAATCAGCAAGTGTTTCTCTTTTGAAAGAGTAATGAAGTTGGAGCTTCCCTATCAAGTTGTAGCTTGATAGATGTCAGTTATAGCTGACTGAGGTAGGAGCCTCCTGTAGGTTGGTGCCTACAGAAAATAGATGGGAGTTGGTGATTCCACATCAAGTTGTAGCTTGATAAAATGTCAGTTGTAGCTGACTGAGGTTGGAGCCTCTTGTAGGTTGGTGCCTGCAGAAAATAGATGGGAGTTGGTGCTTCCACATCAAGTTGTAGCTTGATAAAATGTCAGTTGTAGCTGACTGAGGTTGGAGCCTCTTGTGGTGGTTGGTGCCTGGGTAAAACAGATGGGAGTTGGTGCTTCCACATCAAGTTGTAGCTTGCAGAATTGAGGTTGGAGCCTCCTGTAGGTTGGTGCCTACAGGAAATCAGTGGTGAGAGGGAGTTGGAGCTTTCCTTTGCAACAATATAATAATAACATGTGGTTTTCTCCCTTTATGGGTTTCTACTTATATCTGGTGTCTCTGTGCGTGATGTTTATGTGTTGATCTGGTTTATATCATCTTCTTAATAATTTCTGATCTGATATTAAGTCTATTGTTACATTATATTAATGCTTGCCGCTCACATTCTAAGAATACTCACATGTTAAGTTGAACATGAAATGAAGGTGTAAATAAGTGTTAATGAAAAAGTTTTAAAAGTCCATGAATGTGTTAAACTGATTCACCCCCCCCCCCTCTCAGTTTAACTAAGGGTTCAATAGAGCCTTGAGTTAGTGCTCCCTCTCCAGACTTCTGTCAAGACACTCAAGGAGAAAACCAAGGAGACAGCAACAGTGCCTCAGTGACTCGGGACGAGTCACATGTTTGTGTTGGGGGCATGTTGGAATGGGGTCCCCTGAGGCACAAGTTCCAAAAGATATATTTTGTATGTTTGTATGTGTGCGCTACGCAAATGTAGTCAAAGGGATTTTTGCCCCAATTTTGGATGCAAACAAGCTTAAATGTAAATTGTGGACCTCAAACCATGGTTTGAGACCATAGTATCTGCACACTAGGTGTACTATAAATAGATAGAGTATGTCTAAGCTAAATAGTCATAATTCATAGATAAGTAGACGAGATATTATATCATTTTGCATCTGTAAGGGTTTTGGGTTGGGTAAAAGGCTCCTATTAGCTGTCTACGCAGAGACCTAGTCCTAGATGTGTGCAGACTCCACTTCCTGTGTGCACGGAAGGGATTGTAAGGATTTTGTAAGGATTTTTGAAGGAAATTTGATGTATTGACAGATCTGAAGGATTAATAGAAGGAATTGTTTTGGTGAATTCTCTATGTTATGCGTATATTTTCTTTTTATGCTTACTGTATATGCTTTGATGAGATCACACTATCTATTTACCTATTGATGAATGCATAGACCTAATTGATATGTTTATGCATGAATATTCACATCTTTCAAGTATTACATTGATAAGATCGAGATCTAGTTTTGATTTATTATCTCCATTAAGTAAGACAAGTATTTTTGTGTTATCCTATTAATGATTGCACAAGATCTGTAATTCTGCTATAAACTAACTACACGCATCTACAGAAGATCACTTAGGGTCCTACCGAGTACCACTTCATTAAATTCTCTCTCAGGGTGTGGAAACTTGGTTCCAACACCCCCCATACTACATCGGGTGAGACTTTGGCCTCCGCAAGCAAATCACTGCTGAATGGGCCAATAGTTGGAGGGTTTGTTGGTTTATCCATAAACTCTGAACCTGGGTCAGGACCCCCCAAGCCAACAAGAGGTCGGAGGTTTCAACCCCCCGCTAACCAATTTTGGGGTGCATGTATTATTTGGAGTTTTCCGTCGGTTGGAATCGTTGGATTTTGATATAATATAGGTTTATTTTGTTGTGAGAGCACCCGAGAGGCGAGAAGGTTGGACTGGCCAGGCCGGTTTGGGCCTCACTGCCCTCAAAATATATGACAAGTGGCAACATGGGGGTGGATCCACCGGCGAGTAGCCCACCCACCACATTATATATAATACAATATATGATTATGGCATGGGGTTCGGTGGGGGCAGTGACCTACCAACCCATTTTGGATTTTGATATGTTATAATATATTAAACGGTTCGGTGGGTGGGTCTAGCGGGCCTGACCTACCCGCCTTTTTTAATAATTTTTTTTTTTTTTTATAACAACAATGGTCTTTTTAATTTTGTCGAAAATAAGGGTCATTGGGCATTTTAACTATTCGACAAATTTGTCAATTTCTGGTGGCCAGATTCCATGCGTTTTGTCTCTACCAATTCATTGCCTCGTTGAGACTTCCACTTGGCCAAGTTTGATGAAAACTTTGACCAACAATATCTTGAACATACAAACTCGGATTTGAGTTTCGTTCACACCATTGGAATTGGGGAGATGTGCATTATTCACTCAATATTAGGACTTTAATTTTTGAGCTATTTTCAGCCCTCTGACTTATAAGAATCTTTGGATCTGCCTAGATCACCAGTGGATCTCGTAGCATTACTTCAGGAAAAATTCTGACCAAAGCATGTAGGATTACACCACAGAATTCATAAATATGGCTATAATGTTAGGTATCTCTCCAAATAACCCAAATGTACTCCTCAAGTATTTTTGGGGTCTATACTGCCATTTGTGTGAGTAGTGGACGAGACTTGTGTATAGGTGTGATAGCTGGAAAAAATAGGCCTAAATAGAGTGCAATCAAGTGGATCTAAGTAGAAGTAACAACAAGATTCTTCTAATGAGGGGAAGAAGAAGAAAAAACAGGGAAAATATAAAAAGATGGAAGAAATAATGCACCAGTGTAAAGATCCCAACAACCACTGCAACATTGATAGACATACATAGGAGAAGTGATGGAAGTTGCATCTAGAGATAAACCTAAAGAAAAAGAAGAAATATAACATGAAAAATAATTTCATGGCCACAGATTCAAGCAACAATGTTGAAAGAAGCTCGTATGTGGATGAGAATATAATTTTTATGTTAGTGCAGAAGGAGGTGAATCTGAGTAGCCTTCAACAACAAGAAGAGAAAGAAATGACCAAAATATTCCATATAAAGATACATGCCAAGAAGAAAAATATTGATGCTATGATTGACCTAATATCACATGTGATTCTCATTGTAGCAGAGCTGGTCAAGAAGTTGAGGTTGGAATTTCGTGATCATCCAAACCCATATCCATTGGGATGAGTAAATAATGTTGCAAAGTTGATGGTAAAAAAACATTATAAAATTATATTTGCTATCAAGGCTGATTTTATTAATGAAGTATATCTAGATGTTGTTCCCCTTAATGTATGTGGTCTTGTTTGGGATTCCATACATGTACATGTGTGATGTAATATTCATAAGGAGATATAACCAATATCGGCTCGTCAAGGATGGAAAATCATTCATCATCAACATGCACAAAGGCAAGTCAAAAATTTCGCTGGTAAGTTCAAACCAAACAAACAAATTGATTAGTTCCAGCAAGAAGTATGTTTTATTGTTTTTAAGAGAAAGTCAGTTTGGCCTGAGGAGTCAATAAGAGGCAAGGAATCCCTGGATGGGTGTAAAAAGAAACATAAACGACAATTGGAGGAGCTGTTACAGGTATACAAGGATGTGTTATGAGAGCCTAAAGGGCTACCACCTAGAGAGAAGTGGAGCACGAGATCCAACTATATCTAGACCCCCAATAGCCAAATATTGGGTTGTAAAGGAAGTTCGTTATAGAATAAAATGAGGTGAATAAACAATTGAAGTAGCTGCTAGAACATGGTTTCATTCGACTAAGTACATCACCATGTGGGTCACCCATCATTATTGTGTCGAAGAAGGATGGGACTTGGCAGATGTCTATATATTAGAGGGTGTAAAATCACACTCAAGAACAGATACCCCCTACCCAGGATAGATGATTTGTTGGATCAGTTGCAACAAGAAAAATAATTCACCAAGTTGGACTTGAAGTATGTATATCACCAAGTTCAAGTCAAAGAAGAAGATACATGGAAGACCACCTTCAAAACTAGATAAGTTTTGTATGAGTGGTTAGTCATGTCATTTGGCTTATGTAATGCAGCAACTACATTTATGAGATTAATGAATGATGTACTGTGCCCTTTTATAGATTCAGTTTTTATTGTCTATTTGGATGATATACTATCATATAGTGCTACCTAGGAGGAGCATACGTCATATTTGATGCAGGTGATTGAAACATTGAAGAAACACCAATTTATAGCAAATATCAAGAAGTATGAGTTTTTGCAACCGCTTTGGTGTATATGGGGTGTTTGATCACTGGAGGAGAGCTAAAGATAGACACTTCCAAGATGGAGGCCATCATGAAATGGTTAGCTCCTACTAATGTTTTAGAGGTCAGGAGTTTCATTGGAGCAACATAGTACCTGAGGAAATTCATAGCCTCATTTTCAGCAGTAGAAACAACGCTCCACACAATAAAAACAAGTGGAAAGAGTTTCTAGTGGGGAAAAGGTCAGCACAGGGATTTCGAGGAGCTAAAGAAGAAGATCAGTCAAACACCAATTTTGGCATTACTAAAATTGCAGCATCCTTTCAAAGTGGAGACAGATGCAAGTAGGTATGTTATGTGACTTGTCTTGATGTAGGGAGGAAGGCCTGTATGCTACCATTACGAATTTTTTCATGTTAAGTTCTTAACTAACCTATCTATGACAAGGAGCTCTATGCGATGGTGCAAAATTTGAAGAGGTGGAAGCACTATCTAATGAGAAAGGAGACAGTAATCCACACATATCACTAGCCATTATGGTACTTTTAGACCCAAAGTAAGCTACCACAAACCAGTAATTACAAGTGGATGGGGTTTTTACAGCAGTTTCATTTGGTAATAAAGTATAAGAAGGGAAAGACAAAAAATTTGGCCAACATTCTTTCAATGCCATCCAAAAAAAAAGATTACAACTTTTGGGAATCTAATGCACATGGATCCATTCACCCATGATTCATATAGAGAGGCATATTCAGAGGATAGGACTTCAATGAGGTGTATTAGAAGCTGCAGGGTGAGAGTCGTGTGCATGATGGAGACAACACCATTGACTACCATCTCTAGGGTGGGTTTCTATACATGTTGGATAAGCTATGTGTTCCTAAAGGTGAGCGGTTGAAACTTATTAGAGAGGCTCACACCTCCAAGGTTGTAGGGAACTTGGGTGTAGGGAATATCATGTCTAACTTTTAGAGGTATGTGTATTTGCCCAAGATGCAAGAGAAGGTAGCTAGGTTCATAAGAAGATGTATGCTTTGTTGTACCAGCAAGCCTAGTAACAGGAAACATGGTCTATATCATCCCTTACATGTACCGACCCATCCTTAGGAAAGAATTTCCATGGACTTTGTGGGATTTTTACCAACAACCAGGAAGGTACATGAATACCTTTTTTGCTGTTTGACAGGTTTAACAAGATGTGTATTCTGATTCTCTATAAAAATACTATCAGTGGGAAAGAAGCAACCAAATTTTTCTTTAGAAATGTCTGGGTCCACTTTTGGATACCAAGGATCATCATTTCAAATATGGATACAATATTTCTCAGTGAATTCTGGACTACATTGTGGGAGAAGATGTACACAAAGTTGAAATATCTACAACATTCCATCCACAAACATATGGGTAGACAAAGTTAGTCAATAGGACTTTGGTGCATCTTCTAAGGGGATACAACCAGAAGTATTCGAAGACCTGGGATGAAAATATGGTATATATATACAAAATTCATACAATAGATTAGTCCACACTTGATCCATATTTATGCAGGAACGCAATAATATATATAAATAAACATAAATAGAGAGATGCAGTGGAAATAAAACTCCATTTCATTAAAATCAAATGATTGAAATATGTTTACAAATGGAATGGAAATAAACTAGCTAGGGCAATGGTAGCTTATCTGTGAGAAGAGATGTGGCGGATACATGCCTCTGAACTATGTTACAATGACTCTCAAAGGCCTATTTATTTTTGAGAAACAATGGAAAACCCTAAACATCCAAAAACCTAACCCTAGGAGATGAAGCGCCAAAACTAGCCCCATTTGGGTAAATTGGTACATCAACTTCCCAGGGATGTAAATTTGGCACATGATCTATGTTTGACATGCTAAATACCTCGTTAGAAAGCTCTAACTGAGGAATACAACTTTTGAGTGAGAAATATTGGTCTTCAACCCATGTTTCTGTAGGAAATGTTGTCATTGATGGCAAAGGACAGCAGCAGGACAAAAACAGAGGTAAAGCAGGATATAGTGACAGTATTTGCAGGAGCATGAGGAGAACAGAGTGAGAAAGAGGCAAAGAAGAATAAAGTGACAGGATGTGTAGAAACTGCAGAAGAATATACATATAGAGCATGAAAGGACAGATGTCTACATTTGGTAGAGCAGCAGATTGCACATACAGGAAATACACTAAGGGCTTCGAAGAATTCAAAATACAAACCTGGAATGTGCATTGAGTTTCTGATAGAACTATTGGTTTAGCATGCGAAGGCACCAAGAGTGCAACAGAATGTGTATAATAAACCATTGAAAGGTCAAGACGGAACCCTGAGGATAAGAGGTGGAACCGAGCTTCGAGCAGTGAAAACCTAATGGAGTTTGGGGTTAAATCTTATGGTAGCTTTGTATTAAAGTAAGAATGAAACACATTTTTTATGTTAAGGCCGAAATAAGAAGGAAAATCTTTGAACGAAGTATATATATATTTGTATATAATGAAGGCATGTTCGACTTTACGGTGAAATTGAGCCCTGACATGAAATTAAAAACGTAGATTTGAATGAAGCCTGCGCGGAATGACGATTCTGTGGCAGAGCGATAAAGGAAACGGAATAGAAGGTGGAGCTATGTATCAAAGGGAGAAGAACCGAAACAAGAAGTTATAAATCAAATAAATGAATTTTTGATAGTACGCAGGACAAAACCATGTGCAAACTGGAACCATGAGTACTATGAACAGTGATAGTGGGTTTGCGAAACCAACCCCACCATATCGCATTGCTTTTGTACGAAAAGCTGTATTCCCAAGTTGAACGCGATCAATGCCATCGGCTGCCACGTGTCCCTGAGCAAGTTTGTAAAACCACTCTCATCGTGAGTTAAAGTTCATGCATAATAGTTCGCGCGAGATCTGAGTAGGGACGTCGGATCACCGAAGTGAGCACGACAACACCTCCGCCGTCAGATAAGAAGGGTGAGACAACCCAAGATATGTTCATGTGAGTTGTGGGACCCGAAAGATCATTAGCACTAGAATCAAATTCAAGACTCGTTATAATGAATTATCGTTAAATGAACCTTTGCAAATATTACTCATACAAGATTTAAGTATTAAGGGTGTAGGCCATAAAAATATGTTATGAAGTTAGGCGGAACCTGGAGTAAGGGGAGCAACCGGAACCGTGAGGTATAAACAGTGAACGTGGTTTAGAGCTTAAATCTGGCAGTATCGCGTGTGATCAAGGGTGGTAAGCTGTATTGAGGGAAAAAACGCGATACGGTTGAGAATTTGACACGTGGTTTGAAGTGGTTTTCGAAAACCACATATTTCGCGTGCTTTTGGGATGTTAAAGCTCAGAACAAAAATTAACGCGAAAATGTGTAGTGATTGTCCGATCAATGCTTGGAGCGCGACGTCATCTGGATCGTTGGATCCGTTCAATACTTAAGCCAAGGTATGTTATATGGATGTGGGCCCGAACATTCATTTAAATGTCGTTGAGTTGTTCAATTCGAAGTTCAAGAAGGTCTGGGTTGATAAATGTTGCATGGTTCACTTTATAATATGGAGCGTTGTGATATGATTGGTATATATATTATATGATAAGGCGCATATGAATGTTTGATGTAATGTGTGGGCTCGGATACGAAATACGCTGATATGGTGAGGTTATTAAAGTATTAGCATATGCGTGAGGCCTAATCAATAGTAGGCTATAGTCGAGTATAGCTATGTTAAGAAATAGGTTCTTAACCAAGGTTTTCTTAAATTAAATATAAATTATGACGAAGAGCGAGTGGGCCATCACTTTGAGTGTTATTCCAAAGTTGAGATATTCATTGATGCCTTCATAAAGCAGAGTTCAATATAACTTATTGACCATTGGAGTCAAATTATAAAAACTGAGTATATGCAGAGACGTCTATGTAATGGTTTGGCCAGAATATTCGAATATTAATTCGAAATATTATAAGTTGGGTTTTTTATTATGGTTTAACCACAGTTTTGAAGATGAGAAGAGTTGATTAAACCAAAGGTTCTGTAGTAAAACTATTCAAGAGGTGAATTCATTTGGAAATGAATTAAGGAGACCTTGGGTTAAGCGAGTTTCTGCGTATGGTTTCAAAATCCTATATTTAATGTAAGGAGCGCTTGATAGGCATTGCAGGGTCTTAACCATTGATTCCAAAGGTAGCTTCCGCATTTATTAAATTAAACTTCCAACCTAGAAAATGGAGTATTGAAATTACCCAGATTGACATTTGTATTGATTACAAATTCGCTATATGAATTTTATATGCACAGAGAGAGAGGAAGCATGGGGCTGACAGAGGTAAACAGAGATTGCAGGTTTGACAGGTGTACATGCACAGGTGCACACAATTGCAGTGAACAGAGTTATGCAGAGTAGTTATCTAACATCAACAGAAAGGACAAAACCAGCAAGCCAAGGGCTGAGTGAAGTTTATATATTGTAACTGAAATGCAAATGTTTTAATTGTTTTACACTGTTTATGCTGCATTGGCAAGTCTCCGGAGGAAAAAAAAATCCCACTGTAAATTTGAAATTAATATATATTGTTATATTTTTCTAAATGAGCTGATAAAATAAATAAGGAGGCAAAAGGCAAAAAGTCAAGACTATTCACTTCAAATTCCTAGAGGAAAACAAACAGTCATCAGGAAATCTCTATAAGTAACATCACCTTGATATGAAAAGTGGTTAGAGAGAGTAAGGATAGAGAATGCAAAGTATAGAAGATTGAGGCAGAGAAGATAAGGAAGAGAAGAGCAGAAAGAGATGCTACAGAACAGAGCTGATATCTGAGGTAAATCAGCAAACATTTCTTTTCATAAATTGAGGAAGTTGGAGCTTCCCTATCAAGTTAAAGCTTGATAGTTTTCATTTGTAGGTGACTGAGGTTGGAGCCTCCTGTAGGTTGGTGCTTGCAGAAAATTGAAGGGAGTTGGAGCTTCCTTGCAAGTTGTAGCTTGCAAAATTGAGGTTGGAGCCTCCTGTAGGTTAGTGCCTGCAGAAAAATAGTGGTGAGGGGGAGTTGGAGCTTGCCTTTGCATCACAACAATAATAAGATGTGGTTTTCTCCCTTTATGGGTTTCCACTTATATCTGATGTCTCTATCTGTGTTGCTTGTGTGCTGAGATGATTTACCAAATCTACTTAATGTTTGCTACTCTCATACTAAGTTTGATATCACATTAACTTAATACTTGCTGCAACATATTAAGACTATTCATATACTAAGGTTGGTTATAAAAGTAAGCTATAAATAAGATGATGAAAAATTTTAAAAGCTCATGTATGTGTTAAACTGATTCACCCCCCCCCCCCCCCCCCCCCTTCTTTGTTTAACTAAGAATTCAACACTTTCTCCCAATTTTCCAAAAAAACTTAATTTACGACCTCAAAATGGCTCAGAAGTTCAAGAATCAAAAAAATTTCTTAAAATAGTAAGTTTTGTTGAAACTGAAAAACTAAAAGAACCAATGGTGAGGGTAAAAATGGAATAGGTGGGTGGCCAACAATATCCACCTGGATCATTCCTCCCCCCTTATAAATCAATGGTCCCCATTGCGTTGAGTTCCTCCATGGGATGGGGCAAATTCTATTGAACTTGGTATTGGATTTGTCCAAGATGTCATGGACCCATGAGTGGATGTGATGGATGTGTTCAATAAATTTGGTTTCTTTATCAACCTCATATAGTACATGTGTGGATTTTTTTCATGTGGTTGCATGAGGTATGACAATATTAGGCGGTAGTGCACCTTGGGTCAGATCAAGGGAGTGCTTGACGTGACAGTGTAGAGGAACCTCTGTGGGTGAGGATAAAATGTCCTTGTATTCCTCCATGAATTTTTTCATCTATTGATGTCGTGTAGGGGAGCCCTGGTTTGAGGTTGTGGCCACAATATTCTTCTTTCCTTGTGGGAAAATGGTAATGCAAATAAATTTTCTGGTTTGGGAAACAATCTTATTGCATTGTTTTGCAGTAGTCAAAGATATGGTAGGAGGTGGTACTACCTCCAGATTCTGAACAATTTATTTCCCAAATTAATAACAACATCATGAGGCCTAGAATCATACACAACATGTTGCTTCCACAAGTATGGTTGGCCCAATAATACACTAGAAAAATCAAGAGGAGCAACATCACACAGTACCTCATCTGTGAATGGCTTGATGTTGTACGAAAGGTGACACTACTGGTGGATGAGGACATATATTCCTTCGTGAAGCCACCCAATGGTATACGGCTGTAGGTGTGCTATGGTCAGTAGGCTGATCCGCTTCATGACCTCTGTTGAAATGAGGTTCTTTTGACTTACGCTATCGACAAGGAATTGTAGTGGAGTACCCTTCATCGACATCTGGAAATGGAAGAGACACTGTCCCTCCTCTAGATACTCGAGATCCTCCCCCTGGAGCTTATTGGTGGAAAAAATGGCATTGGGATCCGCATCAATGATCTTATTCCCTTTGTCATTGCCCTTGTATGGTTCCGACTCAGGATCAGAACATGCATCTGATTCGAGTGCCTTTATTTCGGCCACCAGTGACGGTTTGACACTCGTTTGTGTTGTGAGTGGGGTTGTTATGAAATTCACACCACTTCCCCATGTCCTTCTTTGGATTTGTGGTGTTGTTCTGAGTCACCCCGTTTTGGTTCTACCCCTTTTTCTGCAGTTCCGGGGAACCTTTCCCTCATTGCGGATTCGCGGATCCAAAGTCTCACTTCTTCTGCTTAAATTTATGCTCGATCTTGGCAGCATAGTGATATGTTGTGCCAAGCGAGGTAATGTCGAGGAACTCCATTTCCTCATGAATTTATTGGTGCAAACAAATGTGGTACTTGTTAATCAACGGTTGTCATTGATGTCAACCCAAGCAGCACTAGGGGCTACCCCAATTTTGCATAGGAATTTTGACCTACCAAATTACTATATTCTAGGTCAGGAATTCTTTTGATGGTTTCTACTTGTTGAGATGTTTCAGTTGATATACGGCACGACACGTAATTCTTCATGGTTTGAGAGATATTCATGTTTGAATTTTGTAAACCTATTTAGTGGGCTAAAAACCCATGGGGTTGTGGCATGGGTCATTGAAAAGTCAATAATTAATAATTTTTAAGCTCCTAAAATCCATCCCACGTTCACTTGTTGAAGCCCCTCTCAACCTAAGAATTTATATAGATTGTGATCCTCATATCCTCCTTATGTAGGGATTTCGATACTTGAAACAAGTCATCGTGGAATTTGCGCTCTAACTTGTTTTCTACGAAGGTTCAAAATCTGAATTTTTTATGAGGTAAAGCCGAAATCCTGAGGAAGCTCCTGTAAAAATTGCAAATTAGGGTGCGTAATATTTTCGGAGATATGATCTGTGGAAGTCAGTGTTTTGGCAGGATCATGAACTTCATCTCAAAGAAGTGATCTTGGGAAAATCATCATAACTCTATCTCTAAGTATCGGATTGGAATTCTGTAAAATATGGAAGATATTGCACAGACTTTAGTGTTCGTTGTATCCATTTTAGAGCCTAATGAAGAAATAATGACACAGGGCATGTCATACAAGTTTTCTCTACTGAAACAGTCCATAATTAGGTAATTGTGAGAGATTGGGCATAAATCTCTCTTGAAGAATCCAAATTGGATCAGAGCTGTGGCCTTGGAAAGAAGACTGAGAGTACTACTACAAAACCGAAAATCACATATTAGAGAGTTGAAATAATAAATGTACACCAGATTCAATATCAAGATCCTAGAAGGCAAGAAAAAGCTAGATCATGTGTTTTCAAGGGCTGCAAAGGACCAGACTTTCTAGGGAAGAAAAGAAAATCAAGGTGTAGCAAAGGGTAGCATGAAAAGAGTAGAAATAACGGTGCAAAAAAACAACAAGAAGTTCACCACCTAAAGTATTCAAGTGGGTAGCACTGCATACAGTCATTATAAATGTATCATTGTACTAAGTCATTGTAAATGCATCATTGTAAAAAAATTACAAGTGCCTATCTACCAAGAGTTGAAGAGGCGATGTCAGGAGGTCTAGGATCATCATTAGGTGGTTGTGTCATAGTTGGGGTTATGGTCTACTGTGTCTTCTTCTTATACATCATTCTCTATCATTGTAAATTGGACCATTTTCCCTCGTACAGGAGTCCATTCTTGTTTTATTCTTCTATAGGGTGGTAGGGTGGTGCTAGGCTAGTGCATGAAGTCACCAATAGGTTCAAGCCTTTGAAAAATTTAGGGTGGTAGGGTGGCGCTAGGATGAGTTGTAGCTCATTAGGTGTTGGGGCATCCATTCAGTTGACTACTGAAGAATCTCGAGCTTTGGAGCGTCCATCCAATGGGAGCTAGAGAAGAATGCTTTTCTAGATTCTAGGATGTTGGAGATTTATTTTCAATTGGAGTTGAATATTAAATAATTATTAGAAAAGAATTCAGGCGGTTTTTTTCCAGGAGAGGGTTTCCACCTTAAAAATTGTGTGCATTTTTGTTCCTTTTGTTTACTGCTATCATTGTACAAAAACTGATAATAATTGAAGATTAACTAATTCTCTAATTGAAAGGAATATTGATTCACTCCCCCCTCTTAGTATTTCCAACAATTGGTATTAGAGCTTGGTTCCTTCAATAGCAGTTTAACAGTTGGAAGGAGGTCATGGAGCATACCAAGAATGGTGTACCTCTGTTCAATGGAAATAATTATGCACTCTGTAAAGGAAGAATGGAGGTCTATCTTTGGGTGCAAGTTTACGAGGTATGGGACACTATTCAAAATGGATTTACATCAACCACGAGTGATCAAGGTAAGAATAATTTGGTAAATGATGCAAAAGAAAAGAATATTATTATTAGTGGAATTATTGAATCTGCTTATCATAAGGTTTTGGGTTGTAAAACCACCAAAAATGTATGTGAAAAGCTTGAGAATATATATGTAGGTGACTCAAATGTCAAAGAAGCAAAGCTAAAAACTATAGAGAAAAATTTGAGCAACTAAAAATGAAAGAAGATGGCAACATTGATGCATACTTCCAATACGTTGATGAAATAACCAGTACTATGGAAGGATTGGGAGAGCCAGTTGATGAGAAGACTATTATACGAAATATTCTTAGAACGTTACCAGGGGGATTCAACCCAAAGGTATCGGTCTTAGAATACAATGCAAATCTAGACAAACTCAGCAAAGAGGAATTACATGGAGTTCTAATAGCATATATTAGGGGAATTTTGAGGTCTAAAATGGGCCTCCTAAGATATATGCAAAACCAAAATAAACTTTATAAGAACTAATAGGATTCAAGATGATGATGTCAACCATGGGGGATTCTTCACCATTTTTTAAGTAAAAGGGTAAAAAGATTAAAAAATAATAAAATAATAAAACTATTTGTATTTTCAACTTAAATCCAAAATTTTTTACTCAAATTTCAAGCAAGAGTACTCGTTGGATGAAAAATTTAATTCCTCTTCCAAGGAGTACCCATGTTCCATACTTTCGATGGACCCTTCTATGCGAAAAATGAGAAATACATGAAAAATCGTGATTGCAATCAAGTTTTTCATGTATTTCTCATTTTTCGTGTATCAGGGTCCATCGAAAGTATGCAAAATGGGTACTCCTTGGATGAGGAATTAAATTTTCCATCCAACGAGTACTCCCAATCAAAATTTCAGTAAAAAATTCAGGAGATAAGTTGAAAAAGTAGTTTTTTTCTTTTTTCCCTCTAAAATTTGACGATCTCATCAAATCTTATTTTATGATTTTCACTATTATTTTATAATTTACTTAGGAGTCCCATTTTAGACCTCAAAATTCACCTAATGTAAAATTAGAATTGATGAAGAAGAGGGTACTTCGCATATGTAAACTACGTTCGTTGCATCTAAGAAAACCAATAAGGACAAACAACCTTCAATTGAAAAGACATGCACCTTCAAGTGTGTGGAAAAGAGAGATGATAAAGAAGGTCTTTCACATGAAGAATATGCTTACTTTACGAGAAAGCTAAAAATTAGTAAGGGAAAATTCAAAGGTAGACTTCCATTGATATGTTTCGGCTATGGTGAGGTTGGGCATTTTTTAGAAAAATGTTCGAACAAAAGTGATGGAAACTCAAAAGGAAAGAAAGGCTTTAAGAAATTCAACAAGCAAGAAAAAAAGAAAGGATCCACAAGGAATTTTATCTCTAAAGAAGATAGCTCATCATCCGATGAAGACAGTGACATCGAAGAAGAAGCCAATGAGAGAGTATTGTTTATGGCCAAGCACAATAAAAAAGAGGTATCAAACAATGAAGAAGAAGGGTTGAACAGAGAATAATTTTCTAAGGAGGCAATCAGGCTAATAAAAGAGCTCAAGG
Organism: Pinus albicaulis; assembly: GCA_034641835.2. NCBI lineage: Eukaryota > Viridiplantae > Streptophyta > Pinopsida > Pinales > Pinaceae > Pinus > Pinus albicaulis. Next base: position 20,096,221 of record CM076571.1, read on the forward strand.
CTGAGAAGATTCATTCTGATACTCTTGAAGAACAAGTTCAAGGTCTCAAAACTGAAGTTGAAGAACACAAATGTACTGAAGAGTCACTTCAAAAGAAGTTGGAAGAAAGAAACCAAGAAAGGGAAGCATTAGAAGCAGAAGTAGTCTCGTTGCGTAAGCAAGTGAAGAAGGGAAAAAGTGTCCAAAACTATGCCAAAAACTCAAGGGAATTGGAAGAAATCATCAACAATCAACGATATTACAACGACAAAACTGACCTCGGTTACAAAGAAGAAGAAGCAGGACCCTCTACAACAAAATACAATGAACCTATGAGATCTGACATGCATGTAGACTTCATTGGACAAGATTCCTAAGAACATCCTTGGAAGACGATTCCTCGACGAAGATTTCCATCAAAGTACCAACATTATCTTCATGGCTATTGTTATTCATGTGGAAAATTTTGTCATAAAGCTGTAGAATGTCACACGTACCCTAGGAACCAATACAATTCTAGGAGATCCTTTAAATATGAACCTCCCAGGGCTCAACAAAACATCAATAGATTTGAGCATTTAAGAAATAATATGGAATGTTACAAATGTCATAACTTTGGACACATAGCCAGAGACTACAAACTTGAAAATCCTCTAGAAGAATCTTTGAAGCCATAGAATAAACGAACATGGAAGAAGAAGAAGACTTATAATTGTGATCTCGCTCTCAAGGCTCAAAACAACAAAGAAGTGTGGTATGTTGATAGTGGTTGCTCAACACATATGACTGGAGATAGAAGGAAATTTGTATCTTTGAAAGACAAGAAGGATGGAACTGTATCCTTTGGAAATGATGGATATTCAAATGTTATAGGATCACGTACCATCACTCTCGGAAGAAAAGATGTTATAGCCAAGAATGTTCTATTGGTTGAAAACATGAATCACAATCTCCTTAGTTTTGGACAAATGTGTGATCAAGGACACACAATGTTATTCAACTCCACAAAATGTGAAATCAGGAAAGGCAGGTATGGTAAAATTGTGGCTACAACAATTCGAGCTCCAAACAACATACATGTTTTGGATGAAGCAAATAAAGCATGTATACTAGCTAAAGAAGATGAAAGCTGATTATGGCACAAAAAAATGGGTCACATAAAATTTGAAAATATTTTCAGGATAAGAAAAAAGGAAGCAGTACGAGAAATGTCGAAAATCTCAAAACCTTCCAACACACTATGTGAGGCCTATCAGCATGGCAAGAAGACAAAAGTCCAATTTAAAACAAAAGAACACTTTGCATCAAATCCATTGCAATTGATACATACTGATCTATGTGGTCTTATGAGAACAAAAGGCTTAGATGGAGAATTATATTTCATGTTAATGATAGATTACTATACCAGGATAACAACCGTCAGTTTCCTAAAGAAAAAATCTGAAGCATTTGAGTGCTTTAAGATCTATAAGGAGTTGGTCGAAAATGAAACTGATTTGAAAATAAAATTTCTAAGATCAGATAATGGCGGATAATTCACTTCCAAATTATTTCAGCAATACTGTAATGAAAATTGAATAAAAAGACAATTTTCAACAGCATGAACACCTCAACAAAATGGAGTTTCTAAAAGAAAGAACAAAATCATACAGGAAATGGGTAGAACAATGTTGAAGGACTCAAAATTGGATGAAAATTTTTGGGTTCAAGAAATTGATATGGAAATCTTCATTATCAACTGAAGTCTTCTCCGAAATAATGCAAGAGAGCTAAATCATGAGGAGGTCTAATATTTTCTGGCATTGAATAATAAACTTGATTAAATCTGTCAGAAAATTGTTGTATCGTTTCATTTGAATGTCTTTTTAATTGATTATATTCTTCCATGATCACAAAATGATTAACTTTTATTATCCATCTATCAAGGAAAAGTTTGATAAATTGTTGGAAATTTGAGATGCTAGCATTAGGCAGATTTTTGAACCAACTCTTTATTCTATTTTGCAAAGAAAGAGAAAAAAGTCTGATTTTAACATCATCTTCATCAATCTCAAATAAATCCAAATAATTTTCAAAACCTTGAATATGTTTTTGGGCCGTGATACCATTTTCTCCATCAAATCTAGGAAGATACTTGTAGTATTTTTCAGGAAAATCATGGAGTATAGGAGGTAAAATAAGGGGCTTATATCTATCTGGAACTTTATATGGTACAGGGATATGTACAGGGATTGTAAGATCAGTCTTGATTATCTGAGGCTTCTTAATTGAAAAATGATCATCATTAGATTCATAAGAAAGCTGCTCAAAGAGATTAGGAGAATTATTACTTACAATCTTCAAAGGAAAATAACTAAAAACTAATCTAAGATCTTCTATAAAATACAATATACATTGAAAAAATTTCTTAATGAGAAAGAACATAATGTCTTGGATTAAGATCCAAGTTGAAAGCCCGATCTTTCCATATTGTCCTTTGAGGTTCATTCCTCCAGTGGAGTCTTGATTGTGAAATTGATTTGGAGTCGCCAGGTGGATGATTTTAACCTTTGTGTGTCTGATCCCTGTCCACCATCATAGATCAGATCTAAACCTGTAAAACAATTCTGAAGAAAAATTTAGTTCTTTAGGAAACCAAATTTTGAATATTTTATGATTATTTTATTTTTTTATGAATTTTCAAAACAACTTCTATGATTTCTTTAAGAAATTTAAGATTTTTAATTAAAATTTTCTCAAAGATTTATTGAACTAGAGAGTCTGATTGAATGTTTTGAATCCAAAGTTCAGTTTATAAGCTAAACTAGAGATAGACTGAAGCAACATTTGTTTACTATGCAGTTGCAGAGCAAAAGCATTTCAAAGGCTACCTGGCTGATCTTCAGACTCTGTCTATAGCTTATAAATCAAACAATAGTATCAATAAAATGATTCAGATCCCTAGTATGGTCGCCACTATGTTATCACTCAGGTTTTCCTAGAAGTTGTGGAAAAGGAAAGTATACCCGAGGTAACCACAAACCAACCTTCAGATGCAGAATCTAGCCAATCTGCATCCAGAGAGGGCTCTCTCTTTATAATTTATCTTTGTTCTTAGAATGTTTTAGGCTAGTTATAGATCCAAGAGTTTGTTTGAAAAATGGTGGAATCCACAAACTAAGGGCAAGGTTGAAAGTTTTCAGTCCATTGGGCTATGGAGTCAAAGGATGGCTTTACTGGATTTCTATTCTATACACAAGATGGCTTTACAGGGCAAGATAGCTAGACAGAGAACAATCCTTAAAATTTAAAGTGGATGGGATGATTTTGAAGGGATGAAAGGCAGCTAAGAATCTTTTACCATGTTCAAAAAGAAAGAAATGAGATGACTACAAACAAAGAGCAATGAAGAATTCTTTATTATAGTAATCAACAATGTTTAAATTAGCAAAGCAAGAGCATTTAAGAATTCATGCTTATAACCAATTTAGAGGAAAACATTATGAACAATCACATCTGAAATCAGAGTACAATTAAGTAAATTCTGATTCAATCCTTTATGTAAATTATTCAGAAATGGACACAATGATATTATAAACAGATATAAAACTTAAGACATGGGATAGAAAGACTTATTGAACTGCAGTCAGACACATGAATCCTGCAAAAAGTCCTGAGCTTCAAATTGTCATCCAGCAAGCCACAAATAAATTTCTCCGAAACGATTTTATTCCAAAAACCTCAATGTCACAACAAAGTAATAGAATCCACCCAAAATACTTCCAAGAGTGAAGTATTTATACAAATTCTAAACTAAAATATCTTGAAAAAATATCAAAATTGGTTCACAAATCTCTCCAACTATTTTACATAAATAGAACTTAAGTAAAGGACACTAAAACTAATGCATCTATTTGGCACTATTTTTGATGGATAGGTGATGACAAAGAGGAGAATTCGAATTTGATCCAACTCTTAGTTGATGATGAGGCATCCAAGTCACTAACTGCTTCCCTTTTTTGTGAATTATGCTCCAACAATTCTGCAAACTTGGGGTCCAATTATACCTTTTTATTTCTCAATCCGTAATCTATATGTAAAAAGTGAAAGAGGTTATTGTAGATAAATATGTTGGTGAGATAAACCTCTTTCAATTTCCTAAAATTCCTCTCCAGCTGTGCACAATAGGCTCTGCAAAAATATGTGTAAAACAGAGTTTTACAGAGTCTGAAAAATAGCCTCTAAAGATGTGCATGTATCTCTCAGTCTGAAATCAATTTCCAAAAAATGAGATAGTTTTTTGTATATGGGTCTCTTAGGAACAAAAACCTCCTATAGTTTTGTAATATGTATTTCGGATTGGCCAAAATAGTCTCTGCAAAATGATGACTTAACAGGGATTTTCTGCAAAAAGTGCTTTCCAACATTGTTTAATATTTCCAAAACCATAATGGCTGTTAGAAAAGTGAGAGATGTTTTTGTATATGGCCCTCTCAAGAACATAAACCTCCTTCAGTTTTGTAAACTTCATCTTGGATTGATCACAATAGTTTCTGCAAAACTATGACTAAAATATGCAATTTCTGCAAAAATGTTCCTTCTTGTTATGTTTTTTCATCTTTTTACTTTCTTGCTCTTTTGACTGTTTTACTTTCACTTTAGACAAACCTCACTATTGGTGAAAGTATTCTCATCTCTTTTTACCATTTTAATGCTTTCTGTATTTACTTTTATTGTTTACCTTTGACTGCTTTGTAACTTCATTTTAACTTTCACTGACTTTTACCTGATACACTTTAACCACTGATACTCTTTAGCTGTTATGCTTTCTAACCTCTGTTTGAATAGATTTGATAACAATCTTGGAGTAGACAAATCTTATGACTAGTATTAAGACTGTTTATCCAAGGATGTGATCTTCTGATCACCTCTTCAGGGGACAACCGAGTAGATTTTTCAAGCAATTCCCCAATGGACAAGGGAGTGAGGTTTTGACCAGGTTCAAAATGGAGCATCATTCAAGGCTACAGGGACTCCCATTTTGGTTCTTGTGGAAAAATGGAAATTTGGCTAATGGTGAGGAATTGAGTAAATTCATGGGAAAAACAGGTCCATTTGTAGATTTAGTAATTCAATTACAGTTTTCGGGGTCACGGAATGAACTAGTAATTAATTCTAACTCTGTTTCAGTGAAGGAAAAAAGGAAAGCCGATATTTCAACAGAGTTCAGTTTGAATTTAGGGTAAATACCTGTTTTTGGAGAAAACAGCGTTTGGATAGGTGTCGGCTAAGGTAGATAACCTTCTGAGAGGCTTGTCTGCAATCTTCTTCGAAAGGATAAGGTAAGTGGACTTCACAAATTCGAATTTTGAATTTTTCTGCGTGGAAGGCGTTTTCTTTCACCGGCGTACAAAATGATGAAAAAGATGTGAATGTTTTGTTTTATCGGCAAAGTCAAACGGGGGGGAATTTTTATTATTTTTATGGGATGACGTCACTGATGTACGATGGATGCGTCACCGGGGTCGGGCGGTAAGCGGTAAATTCCGCACCGCTTTCGGGAGCAGGCGGTTTTCCGCGGGGAGGCAACGATTCCATTCGGAGATCAACACGTGGTGGGTGCACTGTTTCGAAACCACCGTGATCCCGTGCGTTAACGATCGGACGATGGATGGCTAGCAGAATTACAGCGGGCCGTTGATCCGGGAATGGGCGATCGGACGGGTGATATGATGTGAAGAAGGTAGGGGATTTAACACGCGGGCCCAAAGTAATTAATGTTAATTTAACTATTCCGGGCGGCGTCTTATTGACTGAGGGATTGGTTATTAATTAATCTGGGTGATTAATTAATCCCGTGGTTTAATGAGAGTTGGGGTTGCGGCGGGGCTTTGGTTTTATTTGTTTTTTCCGTTTAAAACATAAAACATATGTTTAAAACCTTTTCAATATTGTTATTATATGGTAACAAATTGATATGATCCATCACCATAGGGAGCGGGGATAGTTATAGAGATATGTTTTTAGCCAAAGGGCATATATATTGGGGGTTTTTTTTTGTTTCAAATATATAGAATTAAATACTTTGGCTAAAAACTTATATTAAGGGGGTTTTTTGGGCTATTACATAAGAGGAGTTATAATTAATAGGAAAAGGTGATTTTCATGGAGATTTAATATATAAATTAGAATGTTAATATGACAAGGGAACAAGGGAAACTCAAAATACTTTACACAACTAGGAAAGTGAAGATTTCTGAAGCAAATTGTATTATATCAACTTCAACACTTAGACTTAGAATAGCAAGTAATTTTGAGGGATTTTTAATGAAATATAGCATAATTTTCCTAAGTAAAATGGAATTTTACTTAGGAAAAAATTAAAAGTGAATGAGTGTAATGATGAATAACTTCAAGTACTTAGGTCTTTTCAATTATTGGGCCGAGGGTCCGGTCCCTCCAAAAGTCAAGGAAATGCCTTGAGCCCCTTTAATCTTCAAATTCCTTAGCACTTAGGGGAAATTAGTGAATTGTTAGGGAAAAAGTGAGATGGGAAGTTAATGATTTTGACCTTGCTTTGTTCTGAAATTCTGCCAATGTAGTGTTTTTCCTTTGCACTTGGTGATGAAAGTAAAAGATTACAAACATTTTAAAGCCATCATTCATCACATGAGAATTTGCAATGCCATCTACCTACCCTATCTACTTTCTCTACCATTTTCTCTTCTTTATTAGGGTGCACTTAGACTGGCAAACCCTTATCAATCTTCTTTTCCTTTTACATGGCAAATCTATCTATTTCTACACTTATTACATCCAAGGGCTCAGATTAAATTGTTGAGCACCTTTAATTAACTCTACCTATCTACTTATCTGCCAAGATTAAACTGTTTGGTCAGATATTTATTCTCTATTCTACAACATGAAATTGAAAAATGAATGAGTCAAGTTTAAACAGTTTGACTCTTCATAAATTGTGGCAAAAGTTTGACAAACTGCACACAATTTTGTTTATTACAAAAAATGAAATAGTAGTAGCATTTGGACTTGCACACTTTCCTGGTCTATTTTTGTGTGGGGTTCATTTCTTTCACTTTTTTGACCAATTTATTCTTTTTACCCTTTGATTTTCTTTTAGGGTATACCCTCTTTACATTTTTTAAAATTTTTGAATTTTTTGATTTTTAAGAATATGGAACACCTTTGCACAAGAAAAAGGTTTGAACATATTACATAGTTCAACAAGTCAATCATGAAAAATGACACCTATTGGTATAGGAGTCTAACACTGGCTCCACTTGGGGATGGCTTTTCCTAGTGAAAAGTCAAGAACAGTAGGTCAAATGCCTCAAAATGTCTTCAACTAAACCATGTAATCTTCTTTTTCTGGTGGCTTTATTGTACATATGATAGTAAAACTTATGAAGCTTAGGGCCTTCACTTCGGGCTTCAACTCCAGTAAGTTATTATCCACTCAAAACTTAAAACTTTGTTGCCCACTTAGGAATTTTCTGCCTTGTTCCAATCCCAAACATACATTTGTTGTGGTTGAAAATCTTGAATTGAATATAGTCCTTTTTCTGCAACCTGAAATCTGATCTGAAAATAAAACATCATACAAAATTTTTCAAACCAACTTAATGAAAAACTAGCTGAAAATTGAAAACTAAAAAAGAAAAATGCTCAAAATCCCGAGTTTATTAGCACTCATCTACCTACTCAATCTACTGTTCAATTGCTAGTTAGGTAAAATGAAATAGCCAATATAACCATTCAAGCATTATGTACTTTGATAGATTTTGTTGCATTTTCTTGTTGATTATCAAAACTGTACTTCTGCAACCTATTAGAAATTTGTCAACAAATGAGAGGATAAGGAAACACTTGATTTCCTTTGTTGACTCTAGAAACTGTACAAAAGGATCTTCCAAAATATATACACTGATGTTTAACTGATCTAAACAACTGTACATCTGTTCTGGATGGCCTCCATGCCATGAATCTAAAATGTTATTTTCGTCTTTATCTCCCTGCAAAATTTCAGATAAGATTTGTGATGATATTCCTACTGATTGTAATGTTTGATTGTTGAATCCTTTATCATCTTGATTCTGAAAATCATAGTTAGCTAATAGAGGAATGCTTTGAATGCCTTCAATATTCAACATATCTGCTATTGGATCCTGAAAATCTTGGGAAAATTGCTGGAACCTATGACATATAAAATTCCATGGGACTTCATAAACATCAACAAGTTTCCCATTCTTTTCTTTAAATATGTTATACCACATTTCCTTTAAAAGCTGAAATGGTTCAAAAAATAGTGGTATGGAACTTTCTTGTGTCATTTGATCATTTATTTCAATGGGAAGTGATAACTGCAATTGTGAAACTGGAAAATCTTGATCAACAGTTTCATTATCTTCTTTGTTGTCAATCACAGTTCCTAAAGATGGATGATTATTGATGGCATGATAATTGTCTCTAATGAACTTAAATGAAGCAAAACAAAGAGGTAAAGAACCTTCACTTATTTCCACATTTTCTGCTCTTCCTTCCTCACTCTCATGGCTAATCTGTATTGGCTGATCACTGTCTTCAATCTGCTGAAACTGCATTTCTTCATCCTCCAAACTAGCTTCTGATATCTCTGTAAAGTGAGCTTGTCTTTTGAGAACATAACTATCATCATAATGATCATACTTAGGCAAATCATAAAAATAAGGAATGTCATCAAACATACACATTAGAACAACAGATTCCTCTTCCTCATATTGATTTGTAAATTCATTTTCTGATTTATGATAATTTGAATTAAGAAGAATTTGTTCATGGCTATCAACCTCTTCTATTTCTTCATGGTGATTTTAAATAAAAAATTCTTCTTTCATAGTGATCTCATGTGTTATTTCATCTAGTTTTCTTACCAAAAGGTTGAGTTTTACCTCTGCAATGTTTTTCCTTTCCTCTTCTTCTACTTTCAACTTTTCCTGTTTGATTTGGAGATTAACTTCCACATCAACTGCAATATTTTGCATCTGTAAAAGTGTTTTTGGATCTCTTTCTCTTAACCTAAATTCTATTTCTGAATCAAAGGCACTTGGATAATGCAAGAGAGCCGAATCATGAGGAGGTCTAATATTTTCTGGCATTGAATAATAAACTTGATTAAATCTGTCAGAAAATTGTTGTATCGTTTCATTTGAATGTCTTTTTAATTGATTATATTCTTCCATGATCACAAAATGATTAACTTTGATTATCCATCTATCAAGGAAAAGTTTGATAAACTGTTGGAAATTTGAGATGCTAGCATTAGGCAGATTTTTGAACCAAATCTTTATTCTATTTTGCAAAGAAAGAGCAAAAAGTCTGATTTTAACATCATCTTCATCAATCTCAAATAAATCCAAATAATTTTCAAAACCTTGAATATGTTTTTGGGCAATGATACCATTTTCTCCATCAAATCTAGGAAGATACTTGTAGTATTTTTCAGGAAAATCATGGAGTAAAGGAGGTAGAATAAGGGGCTTATATCTATCTGGAACTTTATATGGCACAGGGATATGTACAGGGATTGTAAGATCAATCTTAATTGTTTGAGGCTTCTTAATTGGAAAATGATCATCATTAGATTCATAAGAAAGCTGCTCAAAGAGATTAGGAGAATTATTACTTACAAACTTCAAAGGAAAATAACTAAAAACTAATCTAAGATCTTCTATAAAATACAATATACAATGAAAAAATTTCTTAATGAGAAAGAACATAATGTCTTGGATTAAGATCCAAGTTGAAAGCCTGATCTTTCCATATTGTCCTTTGAGGTTCATTCCTCCAGTGGAGTCTTGATTCTGAAATTGATTTGGAGTCGCCAGGTGGATGATTTTAACTCTTTCGTGTGTCCGATCCCCGTCCACCATCATAGAATGATCTAAATCCAGGTGCAGTCTCGAAGAAAACCTAGTTCTTCAGAAACCAAATTTTGAATATTTTATGATTATTTCTATTTTGTATGAATTTTCCAAATAACTTCTATGATTTCTTTAAGAAATTTAAGATTTTTAATTAAAATTTTCAAAGATTTATTGAATTCTGAATCCGATTGAATTTCTTGAATCCAAAGTTCAGTTTATAAGCTAAACCAGAGATAGATTGAAGCAGCATTTGTTTACTATGCAGTTGCAGAGCAAAAGCATTTCAAAGGCTACTTGGCTGATCTTCAGACTCTGTCTATAGCTTATAAATCAAACAATAGTATCAATAAAATGATTCAGATCCCCAGTATGGTCGCCACTATGTTATCACTCAAGTTTTCCTAGAAGTTGTGGAAAAGGAAAGTATACCCGAGGTAACCACAAACCAACCTTCAGATGCAGAATCTAGCCAATCTGCATCTAGAGAGGGCTCTCTCTTTATGATTTATCTTTGCTCTTAGAAGGTTTTAGGCTAGTTATAGATCCAAGAGTTTGATTTTGTTTGAAGGGTGGAATCCGCTAACTAAGGGCAAGGTTGAAGATTTTCAGTCTATTGGGCTATGGAGTCAAAGGATGGCTTTACTGGATTTCTATTCTACACACAAGATGGCTTTGCAGGGCAAGATAGTCAAACAGAGAACAATCCTTAAAATTTAAAGTGGATGGAATGGGTTTGAAGGGATGAAAGGCAGCTAAGAATCTTTCACCATGTTCAAAAAGAAAGAAATGAAATGATTACAAACAAAGAGCAGTGAAGAATTATTTATTATAGTAATCAAGAATGTTTAAATTAGCAAAGCAAGAGCATTTAAGAATTCGTGCTTATAACCAATTTAGAGGAAAACATTAAGAATAATCACATCTGAAATCAGAGTACAATTAAAATTCTGATTCAATCCTTTATGTAAATTATTCAGAAATGGACACAATGATATTATAAACAGATATAAAACTTAAGACATGGGATAGAAAGACTTATTGAACTGCAGTCAGACACATGAATCCTGCAAAAAGTCCTGAGCTTCAAATTGTCATCCAGCAAGCCACAAATAAATTTCTCCAAAACGATTTTATTCCAAAAACCTCAATTTCACAACAAAGTAATAGAATCCACCCAAAATACTTCCAAGAGTGAAGTATTTATATAAATTTTAAATTAAAATATCTTGAAAAAATATCAAAATTGGTTCACAAATCTCTCCAACTATTTTACATAAATAGAACTTAAGTAAAGGACACTAAAACTAATGCATCTATTTGGCACTATTTTTGATGGATAGGTGATGACAAAGAGGAGAATTCGAATTTGATCCAACTCTTAGTTGATGATGAGGCATCCAAGTCACTAACTGCTTCCCTTTTTTGTGAATTATGCTCCAACAATTTTGCAAACTTGGGGTCCAATTATACCTTGTTATTTCTCAATCCGTAATCTATATGTAAAAAGTGAAAGAGGTTATTGTAGATAAATATGTTGGTGAGATAAACCTCTTTCACTTTTCTAAACTTCCTCTCCAGCTGTGCACAATAGGCTCTGCAAAACTATGTTTAAAACAGAGTTTTACAGAGTCTGAAAAATAGCCTCTAAAGATGTGCATGTATCTCTCAGTCTGAAATCAATTTCCAAGAAATGAGATAGGTGTTTGTATATGGGTCTCTTAGGAACAAAAACCTCCTACAGTTTTGTAAGATGTATTTCTGATTGGCCAAAATATTCTCTGCAAAATGATGACTTAACAGGAATTTTCTGCAAAAAGTTCTTTCCAACATTGTTTAATATTTCCAAAACCATAATGGCTGTTAGAAAAGTGAGAGATTTTTTTGTATATGGCCCTCTCAAGAACATAAACCTCCTTCATTTTTGTAAACTTCATCTTGGATTGATCACAATAGTTTCTGCAAAACTATGACTAAAATATGCAATTTCTGCAAAAATGTTCCTTCTTGTTATATTTTTTCATCTTTTTACTTTCTTGCTCTTTTGACTGTTTTACTTTCACTTTAGACAAACCTCACTATTGGTGAAAGTATTCTCATCTATTTTTACCATTTTACTGCCTTCTGTATTTACTTTTACTGTTTACCTTTGACTACTCTGTAACTTCATTTTAACTTTCACTGACTTTTACCTGATACACTTTAACCACTGATACTCTTTAGCTGTTATGCTTTCTAACCTCTGTTTGAATAGATTTGATAACAATCTTGGAGTAAACAAATCTTATGACTAGTATTAAGACTATTTATCCAAGGATGTGATCTTCTGATCACCTCTTCAGGGGACAACCGAGTAGATTTTTCAAGCAATTCCCCAATGGACAAGGGAGTGAGGTTTTGACCAAGTTCAAAATGGAGCATCATTCAAGGCTACAGGAACTCCCATTTTGGTTCTTGTGGAAAAATGGAAATTTGGTTAATGGTGAGGAATTGAGTAAATTCACGAGAAAAACAGGTCCATTTGCAGATTTAGTAATTCAATTACAGTTCTCGGGGTCACGGAATGAACTAGTAATTAATTCTAACTCTGTTTCAGTGAAGGAAAAAAGGAAAGCCGAGATTTCAACAGAGTTCAGTTTGAATTTAGGGTAAATACCTGTTTTTGGAGAAAAAAACGTTTGGATAGGTGCCGGCTAAGGTAGATAATCTTCTGAGAGGCTTGTCTGCAATCTTCTTCGAAAGGTAAGTGGACTTCACAAATTCGAATTTTGAATTTTTCTGCGTGGAAGGCATTTTCTTTCACTGGCGTAAAAAATGATGAAAAAGACGTGAATGTTTTGTTTTATCGGCAAAGTCAAATGGGGGGGGATTTTTATTATTTTTATGGGATGACGTCACTGATGTACGATGGATGCGTCACTGGGGTCGAGTGGTAAGTGGTAAATTCCGCACCGCTTTCGAAAGCAGGCGGTTTTCCGCGGGGAGGCAGCGATTCCACTGGTTAAATGACACGTAGCCATTGCACTGTTTGAAAACTGTCGCGATTTCGCGCGTTAATCTTCATACAAGGGATGGCTAGTGGAATGTTTGTGGACCGTAGATCTCCAGCAGAGTGATCCAACGGTTGGCGGAACATGGAATTGGCGGTGAGTTAACAAGCGGGGGTTCAATGTGATTAATGTTAATTAATCATTTCGGGTGGGTTTTGAATGGAGGTTAAACGATTAATTAATCCAGATGATTAATTAATTTCGGTGGTTTAATAGGGTTCGGGGTTACGGATGGTGTATTTCGAAGTTTTGGTTTAAATTAAAACTTCGGGTTTTATTCATTTTTCCGTTTAAAACATAAAACATATGTTTAAAAACCTTTCAATATTTTTATTATATGGTAATAAATTAATGCAATTTATTAACCATAGGGGTGGGGATAGTTTATAAGGATATGTTTTTAACCAAAGGGTATTGTAATGAGGGATTTTATTTCAAACATATGGAATTAAATACTTTGGCTAAAAATCTATAGTAAGAGGGTTTTGGGGATATTATCATAAAAGGGAGTTAAATATAATAGGATAAGGTATTTTATTAAGGATTTAATAAATAAATCAGATGTTAATATGACAAAGGGACAAGGAAAACTAAAAATACTTTACACAACTAAGAAAGTGAAGATTTCTGAAGCAAATTTCATTATATCAACTTCAACACTTAGATTTAGAATAGTAAGTAATTTTGAGGGGTTTTTATGAAATATGGCATGATTTTCCTAAGTAAAATGAGATTTTACTTAGGAAAAGATTTAAAGTGAATAAGTGTAATGATGAATAATCTCAAGTACTAAGGTCTTTTCAATTATTGGGCCGAGGGTCCGGTCCCTCCAAAAGTCAAGGAAATGCCTTGAGCCCCTTTAATCTTCAAATTCCTTAGCACTTTGGGGAAATTAGTGAAAGCTTTAGGGAAAAAGTGAGATGGGAAGTTAATGATTTTGACTTTGCTTTCTGTGACATGCTTCTAGTGTATCATCTTCCTTTGCAATTTGTGATGAAAGTAAAATATTAGCACATCTAAAACCATCATTCATCACATGTAATTCCAGCATACAACATCTACCTACCCTACCTACTTACTCTACCATTTTCTCTTCTTTATTAGGGTGCACTTAGACTGGCAAACCCTTATCAATCTTCTTTTTCTTTTACATGGCAAATCTATCTATTTCTACACTTATTACATCCAAGGGCTCAGATTAAACTGTTGAGCACCTTTTATTAACTCTACCTATCTACTTATCTACCAAGATTAAACTGTTTGGTCAGATATTTATTCTCTATTCTACAACATGAAATTGAAAAATGAATGAGTCAAGTTTAAACAGTTTGACTCTTCATAAATTGTGGAAAAGTTTGACAAACTGCACACAATTTTGTTTATTACAAAAAATGAAATAGTAGTGGCATTTGGACTTGCACACTTTCCTGGTCTATTTTTGTGTGGGGTTCATTTCTTTCACTTTTTTGACCAATTTATTCTTTTTACCCTTTGATTTTTCTTTTAGGGTATACCCTCTTTACATTTTTTAAAATTTTTGAATTTTTTGATTTTTTAAGAATATGGAACACCTTTGCAGAAGAAAAAGGTTTGAACATATTACATAGTTCAACAAGTCAATCATGAAAAATGACACCTATTGGTATAGGAGTCTAACATCTTGTATCATTGTTGAGCAAAAAACAAACCTCAATCTCGTTATCTACAGCGGAAGAAGAATACATTGCAGCAGTAGCATGTTGTACTCAAGTCCTTTGGATGAAACAAACTTTGCAACATCTTCAAGTAAAATTTAGTGCGCCTATTTCCATATTTTGTGACAACACCAGTGCCATCATCATCTCCAAGAATCCTGTCATGCATTCAAAAACTAGACACATTCCAATCAAATATCATTTTGTTAGAGAACAAGTTGCTGAAAAGAATATCAAACTTGAGTATGTTCGTACAAAAGAAAAAATCGTTGATATCTTCACTAAACCTTTACCTCGTGAAGAATTTGAATATCTTCGCCAGAATCTTGGGATTCTCCCAAGTTCTCATTAGATTTTCCTTATTCAGAATATAAAGGGGGATTGGAAGTGTGTATAGGTCTACAAGATGGTTGTGTGTCAGGGGGAGTGGAAGTGTGTACAGGTCCGCAGGATGGTTATGTGTCAGGGGGAGTTACCATTAATGTCAAAGGGAGAGAGAATGTTGTAGGAAGAGGTTTCATGATCGCATGGGGGAGTACTTGTGTTGAAATAAATACTAAAGAGGGATATTTTTGATCAACGGTTGTCATTGATGTCAACCCAAGAAGCACTAGGGGCTACCCCAATATTGCATGGGAATTTTGAGCTACAAAATTACTATATTCTGGGTCAATAATTCTTTTGATGGTTTCTACTTGTCGAGATATTTCTGTTGATATATGGCACGCCACATAATTCTTCACGGTTTGATAGATATTCATGTTTGAAGTTTGTAACCCCAGTTAGTGGGCTAAAACCCCATGGGGTTGTGGCATTGGTCATTGAAAAGTTAATAATTAATCATTTTTAAGCTCCTAAAATCCATCCCACGTTTACTTGTTGAAGCCCCTCTCAACCGAAGCATTTATATAAATTGTGATCCTCATATCCTCATGTATGGATTTCACTACCTAAAACAGGTCATCATGGAATTTGCGCTCTAACTTGTTTCAGATTAGGGTGCGCAATATTTTCGAAGATATGATCTGTGGAAGTCAGTGTTTTTGCAGGCTCATGAACTTCATCTCAAAGAAGTGACCTTGGGAAAATCGTCATAACTCTATCTCTGAGTATCGGATTGGAATTCTGTAAAAAGTGGAAGATATTGCATTGAATGTAGTTTTCACTGTATCAATTGTAGAGCCCAATGAAGAAACATTGGCACATGGCATGCCATACAATTTTTCTCTCCTTAAAAAATTCATAATTAGGTCATTGTGAGAGATTGGGCATAACTCTCTCTTGAAGAATCAAAATTGGATTAGAGCTGTGGCATTAGAAAGAAGACTTATAGTAATACTACAAAACTGAAAATCAGATATTGGGGAGCTGAAATAACAGAGATACACTAGATTCAATATCGAGATCCTAGAAGGCAATAAAAAGCTAGATCATGTGTTGCCAAGGGCTGCAAAGGACCAAACTTTCTAGGGCATCAAAACAAAGCAATGTGTAGCAGAGGGTAGCATGAAAAGAGTAGAAATCAAGGTTCATAACAATAGCAAGAAGTTCAACACATGAAGTCTTCAAGTGGGTAGCACTACATACAGTCATTGTAAAGGTATCATTGTACTAATTCATTGTAAATGCATCATTGTAAAAATTGTACAAGTGTCTATCTGCTAAGAGTTGAAGAGGCAGTGTCGGGAGGTCTAAGATCATCATTAGGTGGTTGTGTCATAGCTGGTGTTATGGTCTAGTGCGTCTCATTATTCTACATCATTCTCTATCATTTTAAAGTGGACCATTTTCCCTGGTACGAGAGTCCATTCTTGTTTTATTCTCCTATAGGGTGGTAGGCTAGTGCTAGGCTGGTGCATGAATTCATTAATAGGTTCATGCCTGTGAAAAATTTAGGGTGGTAGGATGGTGCTAGGATGAGTTGTCGCTCATTGGGTGTTGGGGCATCCGTTCAGTTGACTACTGAAGAATCTCGGACATTGGAGCGTCCATCCAGTGGGAGCTGGAGAAGAATGCTTTTCTAGATTACAGGAAGTTGGAGCTTTATTTTCAATTGTAGTTGAATATTAAAGAATTATTAGAAAAGCATTCATGTGGTGCTTTTCCCGGAGAGGGTTTCCACCTTAAAAACTGTGTCTATTTGTGTTCCTTTTGTTTACTGTTATCATTGTACAAACATTGATAATAATTGAAGATTAACTAATGCTATAATTGAAAGGAATATTGATTCACCCCCCCTCTCAGTGTTTCCAACAATACTTGAGCACCAAATTTCTCTCTGAATATTTAATACCCAACTTTGTGCGCAAGTTATGGAACATATTCATCAATTCGTGCACATCTTGATCCCTTTGTTGTCACAACGTGGTCCATTGGATGTACTTTTCCTCATAGATCACCACAGGGTAATATTGTTCCTTGATACCGTCTCAAACTTAATTCCAAGTGGGTGCAGCCAAGAATAGAGAGGGTTCCCTCTCATACTTTTTCTCATAGTAGGTTTCCCATGAGTCCTTAACATGGGGGGTGACTTTGAGGAGTGAAAAAATAATATTTTCTCGGTCGGAGAAATCATGGACCGAGAAATACCCTTCCAACAAATTCAACCATATATCTATAGTGTCTGCATCTATCTAGCCTTCAAATACCAGAATGTCAAAGTCGACTTGTACCTTGAAAGGAGAGGTTCCTCCAGAGTGGTTGTTGGATGTATACGGGCTGTCACTGGGCAATCGTTGAAGGATCTGGGAAAATTTATCCATCATCGCGTTCCTCTGTTTCTCGAGGGCCTCCTCGAGAAATATTTTGATAGGATCTCCTGCTCCCTCATCTTTATTTTCTTCCACCGTGGGAGGTCGTCAGGGTTTGCAAGGCTGATATTGTAAGGGTTCAACCAGATCAAGCCCTAACTCCTTATACCTTGACCTCGTTAGGGACATGCAAAGAAAAATAGAGAGAGAAAACCGCTCTGATACCACTAATACAGATTTATGCAGGAACGCAATAATATACTGAAATAAACATAAAAACAGAGATGAAGCAAAAATAAAACTCCATTTCATTAAAATCAAATGACTGAAATATGTTTATAGACATAATGGAAACAAACTAGCTAGGGTGATGGTAGCTTATCTCTAAGAAGAGATGTGGTGGCTACATGCCTCTGAACTGTGTTACAATGAGGCTCGAAGGCCTATTTATTATTTAGAAACAATGGAAAACCCTAAACATCCAAAAACCTAACCCTAGGAGATGAAGCGCCAAAACTATGGGCCCTGTTTGGGTAAATTGGTACATCAACTTCCCAGGGATGTAACTTTGGCATATGATCACTGTTTGATGTGCTAAATACCTCATTAGAAATATCTGTCCAACGAATACAACTTTTGAGTGAGAAAATTTGGTCTTTGACCCATGTTGCTCCTGGTTTTCCTAAAAATCATCGTTTGGGGCCTCAAAATAGCTCTGAAGTTCAGGACCTGAAAAAACCTGCTAAAAATAGTAAGTTGTGCTGAAACTGAAAAAATGAAATAACTGATGGTGGGGGTCCAAATGTAATAGGTGGGTGGCCACCAATATCCACCTATATCAACACTTCTACAAGAAAGTCCCCATTTAAGACTTTTTTTCGAAATTTGTCGAGTTCACCTTTGGATATTACATATGGGCAGCAAGGAGGAGTGAGGGAAGATATTATAAGAGATGCTTTAAGGGATGAAAATTTTATAGAGAATATCAAGCAGATCCATCTATAGGTACAAAAAACACTGCATAAGTCACAAGAGAAGTCTAAGGCCAGGCATGATCAACACAGAATAGATAAATCATTCAAGGTGGGAGACAAAGTATGGTTACAGCTAAACAAGGAGAGGCTGCATAACTCTAGTAATAAAATCAAGGATATGAGTTATGGTCCCTTTGAGATACTGTAAAACTTGGCTAATAATGTGTATGACTCATTTTACCACCATCTACGTGCATTTACTCAGTTGTGAATGTAGAGAATTTGAAACTGTACGAGCCTTCCATGCTAGATCAGGAAGATGAGCATGTCCTACCTTTTGTGGAGGATTTGGCACCAGATACTCAGGAAAAGTTGACAGAAGATACAGTTTTTCAGAAGAGGTCTAGAACTATAAGACAGTGGCAACATGTCGTTTGGAAGATTGGATTGAAGGGACAACTTCTAGGCAAAGCTAAATGGTACACCAGAGAGAAGGTGGAGGAAACATTTCCTCACCTCATTGAGTAAATTATTTTGGGGAAGAAAAGCCTCCCATAATGGGGATATTTTATCCAGATTGGATCATTATATTTTTTTCATCCATCTTGATGCATTTGGAGTGGAAATGTGGAGGAATCATCTCATGGGAATGTTTTTACTGGCGGGACCCAAGTTGGAAAAACGAGGTCCAAAACATTCCGGAAGCATTTTGAGACATCAAATGATGCTTTTGGGGGGAAAGCTTTGTTTCTTTAGTGCATCAAAATTTCATTTTTTTCTATACAAAGAGATATTTCCAACGGTGAATTAAGCACATCAATCAAAGTTCATATGCAAAATTCATGCCACTCAAAAGTTGACCTTCCTGTTTTCACACCTATAATTCGGGAGGATGTTGAGCCAAGCCCCATTATTCATGGAAACAGGGCTAGGCACATGTTTATGATGTAAAATATTTTAGAATATTCTATATTGTAACTCTACTTAAGAGTTGATGTAGTCAAATTTAACCACTTGTAGGTAAGAAAATCAAGTATCTGAGGTCAGCTATTGGGTTGTGTTATAACTTGAGGATATGTGCATTGTAGTAGCCCAGGGGCCACAGGAATTACTTATTTGTACTTGCAACCTTATTTTCCAAACAAAGAAAGAGAGTGAAGCGGGCTCACCTTCCACATAGGTTTTCTCTCTAAAGGGTTTCCAAAAGCATATTTTGTGCCTTGTGTGTGTGTGTGTGTGTTAGATTATTTTAATAAACTGTAATACTGTATAATTGTAAGATTTCTAATATAATATTATCATATTTTTTGTGACAAGCTATCGAGTGGAATATCCACGACAGTTTACAGATCAAATTGGTTCAAGAAGAAGCTAGAATATGGTGAAATAAATTATTTGTGTGCATTGATAAGTTTTTCAACTGACATTATCACTATGAGTTATTATAATTGTGGTATAATTTCTTACTGCATATGGTCTGGTAATGGGAAAAGAATGGAGTGTTGCTTTAGGAGGATATATAATGAAGGTGGTAATTTCATTATGCTCTTGTTGGGGTTCCTATGTTTTGGCAGATTTGGCAATACCAAAAGATAAGATAACATCAAACCACTTTGGGGCCCTAGGATCTAGCCCTCCTGGACCCAGAGAGGGATCTCTCCAATAAAAAAGGAATGATATATATTTGAAGCTTAAATTGAGATATTAGGCTAGGTATGAAGTACAGAGGGGGTTTTAAATGTTTTGGTTGGTTGGTTGTTGGGTTGGTCATGAGATCATAGAATGAGAAAGTGATGGGAGAAAAGGAACAAAACAATAGGATGTTTCAACAAAGCGGGCAGGTCAAGAAAGTGCCATTTATTGGGCTATGGAGTCATGAAAGGGAATTACTTGCAACAACTAGCCAAGGCTTTCAGAGGGTAAGTCATCTACACTAAAGGATATTTTTAGATAGATGATGGAATGGAACATTAAGGAAAGAAAGTGAAAGAAGGAAAGCAACCCAATTTCTATCTATAGATCGGGTCAGAGGTCATTTAAATTCAAACCTGCTTGGACATACTCAAAGGAAAATCTCAAAGGAGGGACAAAGGGGCAGCTTATAGATCGGACCAGAGGTCATTTAACTCCAGGTCATCTTTAGCATGCTCCAAGGGAAAACATCGATAAGTTTAATAAAGAGATCTTAGAAAGGCCAGCTGGTCGCACAAGTATCCTAGTGGACAAGGCTAACTCTAATCCCCAGTGTTCCCAAATGTTCCAGCTAAATCCCAACAAGAACATCTAAGAAACAGATTCATTAATTCATACATTAGCTAGCAGGCAATGACATCCACTACACTGGTTAAACCAATTGAAATATATTCTTGGATAACACATTAAGGAGAAAACATTGAAGGCAAGGAGAGCAGAGACATAGGGTACCTAACAAGGGTAAATCCTATGTCATGTTTCTGATGCAAGCCAACAGAAAATGAAACAGTATGAAATGTAATAAACATAGTAATAAAAACATCACCAATAGTAATAGACTAGGATCCTGTGAAATGTGCTTGATTAATGATGCAAAACCAGTCATATACACTGAGCTCAATGGCTGTTACAATCCCAACTTCTCCTCCCAGCCTATTACAATACAAACCACTCTGCTACTTCCTCCCAAGAATGTTCTAATAGTCCAAATGAATCCCTCTAACAGCAACAGCAACAGCTGAACAACAACCTTTACATTATGTTCTCGGGGATTTCTTATAGGAGAAGAGGAAAACAAAAGTAGATGAACATTAATGGATCTCATTAAGAAAGAACGGCGGAAGTGTTCACGCCCATAATTCTTAATGGTAATCTTCATCGCTGTAAGTACTCTGTAGGCTGTTTGGGAGCCTCTGTCAGGTCAAGATTGACCTCTGATATGTTCTTGAAGTCCTTTCGGCTATCTGGCATTCTGTGGTATCCTTATGGATAAGTGAACTGGATGGTAGGAACTACAGGCCACTCCATACTCCATAACTGCGACCTGACAATATTTTAAGAAGCTCCTGTCAGTGTCCTTAACTTTCCTGGGCTCGAGGGGCACAGAGGGCATTGTGGGAGTGGTCTAATTCTGAGAGAAGAGTGTTCTGCTAACATTTGAGGCACTGATAAGACTTGACAGTGTGCTTAAATCTTCAAACTGTGTCTTTTTCCTTGAATGCGGGGTTAAACATCAATTATATCAATAACAAGCATTAACCCCCTTTGAATCTCTTCAGCTGATCCGCTGGCAAATGATGAAAGGACTCTCTGTGCTATCTGCACAATAAAATAAACTTGTTAAAAACCCAGGCAGTGGTGGCGGAGGAATGCTTCGGAGGCCTAGAGGGACGATGGCGGAATAGTTGAGAGCGGTGGAAATAATGAAGAGTGGTGGAAGAAATAGTTATTAGTGTAAAAGCCCAAAGATCATCACTTGAGCGAAATACAAAGGAAAACACGAATAGAAAATGAAGCGGAGCCACAGATGTGGGACCTGGTCATGGCGGAGGGGGATTCATTAAAGTTTAATGAAAGAATGCGAAGGTTTGAATATAAGCGGAAATACACAGAAATGCGATGAAATGTAATGAAAATAAACGTATGAGGTGGGACCTGTATGGAAATCGCAATTGGAAATCGGAGTTGGGAGTGAAGCGGAGTGGTGCATATAAAATTCCTGATGCGATTGGGAAGGGCGGAAGGCGATTAGATCAGGACCGTTAAATCTTAGATTCGACAAACGGTCAGAATTAAGTTGGAGAATCGCAATCGGAAGGGGCAAGGGTGACACATTTACATAAGTTCAGATTGCGATTGGGAAATGGGATGCGATTGGCGCTAGGCCGTCCGATCTAGCGGGAAGATAGGATGTAATTGGGGAATCGCAATCGCGCAGGGCGGATAGTGGTGGTGACTGGAAGTTTCGATTGCGAGGCGGGGAGTGCGATAGCCGTTGGATCAACGGGGAGATGGACGGCTAGGATGAGATCGGAAATTTGTAATCGGGAGGAGCGGAAGTTGCAATGTGATTGGAGGAGGACTTGCGATCGGATCAATCAGAGCGATGGTGCAATTGGGAAGATCGGAGGTCAGAGCGATCGGGTAATCAAAGCAATCGGAGGGAACTTACGATCGGAGGTCAGAGCAATGGTGCGACCAATCGCAATCGCAGTATATTGTGATGCAATCAATCGCGTCGCAAATACTTGCGATTGGAGTGATCGGGGCATTCAAAACAAAACACGTGATTGATAAGATTTTTTATTTGCGATTGCGATTTCAAAGTGGCAGGGTTTATATATAATATAAAACTTTGTTATAAGGTTTTATTGGAATGTATGGCGGGGATGGAAAGGGGAAGTGGTTAATGGTGGGGACTTTATAATATGAAGTTTTATTATAAATTTCTACGGGTTATGGAGGGGGAGTGGTTATATAAATCACACTCGTGTATAAAGTGATTTATAATGTGGATTTATAATCAAAAAGGGGGGAAAAGGGGTTTAGCCCTATTATAATTTTAAAAAGTGGGTTTCGTCCCATTTTAATGAAATTTAAGGGTTAGGAAGGGGAACGATAAAAGGGAAAAAGGGGAATTTGACCCAACAAGGGGTGTGGGTAGAATTTGAAGGGGATTTTTAGGGAGATTTAAGAGGACTAAGGGGGAAATATAAGGGGAGGCATGGAAAAGGAACAGAGGTTTAGAAGGGATGAAATAAAGGGAAAGAGGAGGCCTTTTGGGGAATTTCTTCACAAACAGAGAGGTTTTATAATGGAAATTAGCATAGGTGATTTCATCAAAGGAAAAAAGGCACAAGGAGGCTTCAAGGATGATTTGTTTTCAGGGGAAATGCATTCCTTGAAGGCTCAATAACATTTTAGCCCCCTGTTTGCTTGTCAAAAATTTATGGGGGGCTAACAGTGGCTCCACATGGGGATGGCTTCTTCTTGAAGGAGTCAAGAATTCAGAAGATAAATCTTTGGTGTAGGTTAGGTGCCTGCTGCTTGGCACATCCCTTTGTTTCTTTAGATCAGCTGCCACAAATCATGAAGACATCATATCAGCAGAAAAAATTCTCCCAAACAACTACCTACCCAGACTATAGTCTTAACATTTTTCTTCTGGGTGCATTTGGACTAGAAAACCCTTTACATCTTTTATTTTTACAAACAGAAACTAAACCTATTCTAAATCTACCCTTATCACTCCATGAGACCAGATTAGACTATTGGCCTCATAGTTTCTCTACCTAGACTACTATCTGCTAGGATTAAACTGTCTAGCAGACTTATTCTCTACATTCTAAGACAAAAATTGAAAACAGTCAAGCCAGGATTAGACTGTCTGACTTGCTGGACTTTGCGGAAATTAAAAAAAACTAACTACGTGCTCACAGACTGAGCTTTATTTCATACTTCCTACCTACCCTACTCTACTAGGAAATATCTTATGCTCTAGGTGATACAATAATGCCAATGCAGCCAATCAAGCAGTAGCAAAAAAGGATATGAGCATTGGCTGATCCTCAGAGACAACCACAGGGTACTCTGCTTGTGGTTCTTCAAAACTGAGTTCACCATCAGCAGTGACCACTCTTGATGAATCTGGTCCGTGCTAAGGATCAATGCTGGAGAATCTAGACTGATTAGGGCCTCCAAGTACTCTGCCACTGGATCAATGAACATATGATGTACGATTTCTTCCTTTAGGCCTTCCATGATTGGTAGGCTATTTGTATCCTGGGCAGCTTCGATTATTGCGTCTTCCACCGCATCTTCAGTGTGGCTCTTGAAAGCCCATTCATATTCTTCTTGCACATCAAAAAGCAATGGAATTTCTTCTTTTTTAGGAGGAGGGAGACTTTCCAAAAAGGCTCTCGGGTCTTTGAACTGGAATAATTTCTCTTGTGAGTTCGAAAGTTCAATCTCAGCTTCATACCTCTCAACCACCAGCTCTAAAAAAAATTTCTTAAGCACAGGAATGTATTTTGAGCTGTGAAGAACAACCCCTGGAAGGTCCTCCACCTTTAATTCTGCCAAGTCACTAGAAATTGTGTCACGACACGCTGCCATGAAATCTAGAAACATTTCTGCAAATCGTTCAGGGTCTTCCATTAGTGACGTGACTTGGTCTTTGGCCTGGATGATGTTGTACTGTGACATGGTCTCCCAGTGGAGTCTTGTGAACACACAGATAATCAGAGGCCTACTGATCACTAGTGGAGTCCTTTAATTATTCAGGAATTGTGGAGTCACCAGGTGGATGAATGAAGAATTTACTATCCACCACAGTGATTTACCAAATCAAGGCTAATTGGTCTCTTCCCCAGTGGAGTCGCCATTATGTTGGGGTTCCTATGTTTTGGCAGATTTGGCAATACCAAAAGATAAGACAGCATCAAACCACTTTGGGGCCCTAGGATCTAGCCCTCCTAGACTGGGAGAGGGATCTCTCCAATAAACAAAGAATGATATATCTTTGAAGCTTAAATTGAGATATTAGGCTAGGTATGAAGTACAAAGGGGGTTTTAAATGTTTTGGTTGGTTGGTTGCTGGGTTGGTCATCAGATCATAGATTGAGAAAGTGATGGGAGAAAAGGAAAAAAATAGCAGGATGTTTCAACAAAGCGGGCAGGTCAAGAAAGTGCCATCCATTGGGCTATGGAGTCATGAAAGGGAATTACTTGCAACAACTAGCCAAGGCTTTCAAAGGGAAAGTCATCTACACTAAAGGATCTTTTTTAGATAGATGATGGAATGGAACATTAAGGAAAGAGAGTGAAAGAAGGAAAGAAACCCAATTTATGTCTATAGATCAGGTCAGAGGTCATTTAACTCCAGAACCACTTGGACATACTCAAAGGCAGCTCTCAAAGGAGGGAAAAAGGGGCAACTTATAGATTGGTCCAGAGGTCGTTTAACTGCAGGCCAACTTTAGCATGCTCCAACGAAAAACATCGATAAGTTTAATAAAGATATCTTAGAAAGGCCAGTTGGTCGCACAAGGATCCTAGTGGACAGGGCTAACTCTAATCCCCAGTGTTCCCAAATCTTCCAGCTAAATCCCAACAAGAACATATAAGAAACAGATTCATTAATTCATACAACAGCTAGTAGGCGATGACATCCACTACACTGGTTAAACCAATTGAAATCTATTCTTGGATAACACATTAAGGAGAAAACATTGAAGGCAAGGAGAGTAGAGACATAGGGTACCTAACAAGGGTAAATCCTATGCCATGTTTATGATGCAAGCCAGTAGAAAATGAAACAGTATGAAATGTAATAAAGAGAGTAAGAAAAACATCACCAATAGTAATAGACCAGGATCCTGTGAAATGTGATTGATTAATGATGTAGAACCAGTCATATACACTGAGCTCAATGGTTGTTACAATCCCAACTTCTCCTCCCAGCCTATTACAATACAAACCACTCTGCTACTCCCTCCCAAGAGTGTTCTAACAGTCCAAATGAATCCCTCTAACAGCAACAACAACAGCCGAACAACAACCTTTACATTATGTTCTCGGGGAATTCTTATAGGAGAAGAGGAAAACAAAAGTAGATGAACATTAATGGATCTCATTAAGACAGAACGGCGGAAGTGTTCACGCCCATAATGCTTAATGGAAATCTGCATCGTTGTAAGTACTCTGTAGGCTGTTTGGGAGCCTCTGTCAGGTCGAGATTGAACTCTGATATGTTCTTGAAGTGCTTTTAGCTATCTGGCATTCTGTGGTAGCCTTCTGGATAATTGAACTGGATGGTAAGAACTGCAGGCAACTCCATACTCCATAACTACGACCTGACAGTCTTTTAAGAAGCTCATGTTAGTGTCCTTAACTTTCCTGGGCTTGAGGGGCACGGAGGGCACTGTGGGAATGGTGTACTTCTGAGAGAAGAGTGTTTTGCTGACATTGGAGGTACTGATAAGACTTGACAGTGTGCTTAAATCTTCAAACTGTATTTTTCCTTGAATGCGGGGTTAAACATCAATTATATCAATAACAAGCATTAACCCCCTTTGAATCTCTTCAGCTGATCCGCTGGCAAATGCTGAAAGGCCTCTCTGTGCTATCTGCACAATAAAATAAACCTGTTACAAACCCAGGCAGTGGTGGTGGAGGAATGCTTCAGAGGCCTGGAGGGACGGTGGCAAAACAGTTGAGAGAGGTGGAAATAATGAAGAGTGGCAGAAGAAATAGTTATTAGTGTAAAAGCCCAAAGATCATCACTCGAGCGAAATACAAAGGAAAACACGAACAGACAATGAAGCGGAGCCACAGATGTGGGACCTGGTCATGGCGGAGGGCGATTCATTAAAGTTTAATGAAAAAATGCGAAGGTTTGAATATAAGCAAAAATACACAGAAATTCGATGAAATTTAATGAAAATAAACGTATAGGTGGGACCCGTATGGAAATCGCAATCGGAAATCAGAGTCGAGAGTGAGGTGGAGTGGTGCATATAAAATTCCCAATGCGATTGGGAAGGGCGGAAGGCGATTAGATCAAGACCGTTAAACCGATTCTTATTCCTTCTTGCTACTTCCTTCCCTTTTGCAGGTGTTTCTTTATGAGGACACTTAGCAACATAATGACCAATTCTTCCACACTCAAAACATTTGAAAGGAAGCTTACCTCTGAATCATCCTATGCCAAGTTGGAGTTTCTTTACAAAATTTGCCTCATCTTCTTCTAAGATATATCCTGATCCTTCTGCTTCTTGTTCTTCTTTCACTTTTGTAGAAGCTTTGAAGACAACCTCTTTGACTTCAGATGGTCCTCCTCTTCTCATTTCATATGCGGTTAGTATGCCATGAAGTTGTACCACAGTAAGATTTTAAAGATCCTCTTTTTCTTCAAGAGCATAAACTTTTGACTCAAATTTTTCTGTTAGCGATCTTAAAATTTTCTCAACCAAAGTGGATTCAGTTATTGTTTCTCCCATATTTCTCATATGATTTACAACATCATCAACACGTAAAAAGAAACTGGCAATACTCTCATCACTATGCATCTTCAAATTTTCATATTCAATTATGAGAGTTTGGAGTTTTGCACTTTTTACCTTTGCATCACCTTCATAACTTACACTGATTTTGTCCCACATTTCCTTTTCTGTATTTAGCTGCATGACTTTGAAAAATTCAGATTCAGTCAGACTTCCCGTTATAGCATTGACTGCCTTTGGATTTGATTCATAATTCTTCTTTTGAGTCGGATCTGTTGGTATTGTAGCTGGATATTTATATCCTTGTTCAACAATGGCCCATACATCTGTTCCCATAGACTGAAGATAGGATCTCATCCTTGTTTTCGAGAAGATTAAATTGCTTCCATTAAAGAGCAAAGGCTTGATAGATGCTGTTCCATCTTGATTGCTCATCTTGCTTGATCTTCCTTTTATCAGTTAAGATTTTTCAGAAGGACCCGCTCTGATACCAATTGTTGGAAAATCTTGAGACGGGGGAAATTAGTCAGTGTTTGGTGTAAATGACTTTTTAACCTTTTCTTTCTCTACAACCCATACGCTACTTTACTGAATAAAACTCGCGTATACACGCGGATATCCTTCAGACAACTCGCATATATACTTATTGCATTTAATTATTAACTTGGATCATTGCATCATTCATTCATCAGATGTATAGTAAGCAGTAAACAGATTCAGAAAGAACAGAATAAATCATCACACATGAACACCAAGATTTAAGGTGGAAACCCAATTTGGGAGAAAACCACCGCTGCCGTTGTCTCAGTCTTCAATATTTATTGTGTAAAGAAAAATTCTTACAACCATGTACTGGCGCAAACTCATACCAACACGCAGGCACCCACCTTCATAAGGCCACAATCTTCTCTCATTTACCAGCCTCTCCTGGAAGGGAGCTACAACCCCCTGCTCTCATTTACCAGCCTCTCCTAGAAGGGAGCCACTACCCCCTGCTCTCGTTTACCAGCTATCACTGGAAGGGAGTTACTAGCCCCTTACTGAAGGCTTCGACCCTCAACACCACTGCAGACCACGTTTCATCAATTTTCACACTAGATCAAATAGCTTCAACTCAACCCTTCATTTTTCATCAACCATACTTTGCCCAATACTCCAAACAGAACAGTGAAACCACTGTAACCAGAATATCAGAGATTACCCAGAATTCAAAATAGATATGTAGAAACACATTCAACCTTGAGCAATCATTAGTTCAGATACCATACGCGCTTTTATTTAATCAGACCCGCGTATACATTTGTGCATTTTTCAAAGAAAAACCTAACTACCCATATGCGCTTTTATTGAACCAGATCCGCGTATACACGTGCTTTTCATGAAATGAACCTGCGTGTAGATCTATACAAGATAAACTTTGCAGAACAGATCAGATCTATGAACTTACCCAGATTTCTTCAATTTCTTCATCAGATTTGTGCCAGGTCTTCATCACTTCTTTTCAGATCATCCTAGAGATTCATCATTTCTAGATCTAGAGATCTTGAACCTTCATCATATTCATAGGTGCATCATAGATTCATATCTATCAATTAAGAACAGAATTCAACCA